>JAHYSP010005459.1:13704-33287 GCA_019455505.1 Pleochaeta shiraiana
GGAAGCCTTAAATCCCCACCCTCCAATACATTTTAAAATTATATTACCACCCAAAATAATGTAATTGTCCTTTTCATAATTCTGTATTCACAAACTCATAAGTATCTGATCCTTTCAAAACTATAATTCCGTAATCCTGAAAAATAACCCGATATCCTAAGCCCTTAAAAAATACCGAACTGACACTGCAATGTCTCAATTATCACTTAACTATAGAGTACTTAGCCACTGAGCTGAAAATTCTATCCATAAGCATCACATGATATAAATGTTAATAAAATTGTCAGTTTATTGGCCCAGTATAGCCTTGCATTGTACGATCACTCTTTTACTCTTGGGGCCTTGAAAACTGTTTACTTAAAGCATGATTTTGCAAAGTAATTTACAAAAAGCAATAATCTCAAGACATTATATCCATCTTTCCTGAGATCTTTGGTATGAAAACGACTGGTTAAAGGTATTTTTAAGCAACACTTTATTATACAAAGGAAATATTAAATTACAACTCTTACATTAAAGAAATCTATTCATAATAGAAATAATTAATAAGTACTTTTAAACCATCAAGTGCGAATGTTAAAAGTTATATGGAAAAATTTAACTGCCAGACAATGATTTATCGTCTTCAGCATTATTGTCCGTGATCACGAGTGAAGGACAATACCTGTTATCATGCCCATGACCGTGGCAGGCACCACAAATCCGTGGCCCACATAATATGGTCCGTTTTCTTGGATTATCACCTGCCTCTCTCATCATATGCTCAAATTCTGATAGTTCGCGATCGGTGGATCCCTCTGCAACCGGTCTTCTCTTTTTCGCTTCGCCTACTCCATTGTTGTTGTTGTTTAAGGCCCCAGCTGGTCTTCCCTTTGGCCTAACGAGATTAGGTTTCATGATGCCCATAGATGTAGCTGAATGGCTATCTTGCGAGTCAATAAGTCGGATCTTGTCCAGCAGAATACGAGCTGCCGATTGCTCATGTGGGTTCCATTTTGATATTTCATCCTGTAGATTAGACAACACAGTTGAGATAGGTTCTTCAACCATTCGATCCATGTTAGAGGCGAGGCTTAAGTTTCGAATACTCCGAAGATGCCAGTGGCCACGAAATTCTGATACTTCGAGTGGCTTCTGGATATTTAGATGGTGGAGAATAGAATGGCGGCAAGGTATACCTCATATAGTACTAAATTTATGGTTGCAAGATTCAAGGTTTGTAATTTGATTTTTGGCTAGGCCATCTGCAATATTCGCCGCCATCCCCAATGCTTTATGAGATCTTTTGAGATTAAAATTGCAGAACAATGAGGTTCGAAATCGCCGGCCTATATTCTGCTGCTGACGTCCTATCTCTGCAGATATCTCACTCATATCTGTGACTTGAGAATCTCTAAGCTTTTCAAACACCGTTAGTAAGTGTGCCGTTGAGACATCAATATAGCCTTTTATTTTTGCATGAGCGTTTTCTACTCTCGAGGAAGTAGTATCACCTAGATGACGATGATTCGAAGTAAAAGGCGCTGCAAATCGTTCCCTAGACGGCATCCATTGTCGCTCCACATACTCAACCAAATTAAGGGGAAACTTTGACTCTAGTTCGTACCATGCCTTCTCAAATGTATCGACAGTAGTCATATGAATCATATTTCTCTATGAATTTTCCCACTCGTCCCAGCCATTTTTTGTATCGAAAGATCCACGGTATTAAGCCATGATGTATTTAGAAATATGCCAGTTACAAAGAACATTTTTTGCTCCTGGGAAATGAATTTTTATCGCATTCATCAATGCAAGGTCATTATTTGTCATAAAAACTTCCACATTCAAATCACCAAATATCCTACGTGCAGCTTCTGAAGTCCAACTATAATAGTTTCGGACTTTATAAAACAAAAAAAATGCCGAAAATGTTTGGTAGGTTGACGAAACGCCAATTGCATGTACCAAATGCATGCGATACTTGTTAGTCTTATATGTTGCATCAATAACTAGTACAGTGTGACTGAGGATAGTCATCTTTATTGCATCCGGAAAAGCGAAAAAGAGATGAGTCACATGGTTTTGTTCATCCAAATTGACATGAGGAATATTTTCTTCCGATAAGTTATCGACCAAAACTTGAATGGACGCTCGGCCCTGTAATATCTCACACATTCGTTTCGCGCGATAGTTATATATATCCTGGGATGTCAACAAGACATCCGGATCCTTACGACGTAATGAGGCTGCTATATTCATGGCTCAACAGACATGACAAGACTGTCCAGGGCTGCCTTTTTGAGCAAAATACTTTCAACTCGAGCTTGTGAACGGCAAATGATTTCAGTTCTGTGACATGCATCATGACTGTGAAAGCCATTTGTCACGCTAAGACGCCACTTGCAGTCTTTCGCTGATGCACGACCTGATAGTCTGTAAGTGAGACCAGTAATTCTTGATGATGTATTGGGATGTACACCATTGCTTGAGCTCTGACGTTTTTTCCTCCATGATCGCATTTCATTCTAGCTCTCGTTTTATCACTTCCCTTCTCCAAAGTTAAGCAGAATCCTTTGTTGATCGCCCATCCCTCGGCATAAACAATAAGCTCGTCTCGGCTATTGAATTGAATGACTACGTCGGATACACCAAGGTCAAAGCGCTGAGTGTCTTGGCTGGTAATTACGAATTCGTTTTCGTATGTATTGTTCCTGATGAATATCAAGAGACAAAAACTTGGGTTTTGAAAAGATTTAGCGGGCAAGAATAAGGTTAAAGCTGAGTATTATTACTTAAGTCTAATACCGAGCATATAATCTCAAACACTAACTGAGCACTAAGTACTAATGAATCGATATATCGTAGTAAATAAATGGTATGGGATGGGAAGTCAAGGGGAAGGCGTGAACTGAAAATTGTCAATTAGGATTAAGACCGAGGAACTGAGAATGTGTAGTTCCATCGAGATTTGAGGAGAATAGTTAGAAGAAGAAAGGATTCTGTAACACAATCTACAATTTACAAGCAGCGATGGGTTTGTTTACTTTATATTTTTCAGGATGGTTTATACCCAAATAGGAAATAGATAAATACGTTGCTCTCTAAACCCTTGGATGGTCGAAATAAACATTAATTAACGAGGCGATGAGTTCTCTGACGTAGCTGTTTCAAGTTAGGAAATTAGATAAGAAAAAGGAAAGTGGTAATTGCACAACTTAGGTATATGAAATCATTAATGTTATGAAGATCTAAGAAGCATAGAAAGTGTCCATGACCTAATGTAGGAAAAGTATGGCACGGTAATGTCTATGTCTTGTAAATCATGCAGAGAAACTCTGTACATTTCTCAACACATACACACTACAGTAAATCACAAGAAACAACACTTGAGGTATTTTTCATTTGATTCAAACTTGTTGACACGGTAGTCTTTTTTTGGGGTTATGATTTTGTTGCCTTATTCTTATAACTAAATTTCGAATGGCCTAGAGATGATTTTCTGATCGTACATTGACTTCACCATTATGCATGGGATTAATTCATAATTAAGACATTGTTACGTCAGTTTGGTGTGTTTGTGATATTTTAAATTTCAGGTTATTATGCATGGGTATAAAATTATGAAATATTGTTATAAATTATGAATGGTGAATTGTAAACGGAGTGGCAATATCATTTTGAAATGTGGTGGTATCATCACTCAAAAGGTGTGGGTTGGGTTAGGGGGGGGCCTTTAAGGCTTCCCATAATATAATAGTAAATAATGATCGGCTCAGTGGTTATGTACTCAAACAATTTCATATTCCGAGTCCCAATTACCTGTGTTTCGATAGACAATCGAATTCTATTAGATAAATCTAACTAAGTCCGGTAGTCCACTGAAATGTAAAGGGTTCTGGTTAATTATAGACACAGTGTTTTGGTGTTTGGGGGTCAGATTTTTTGAAGGAGATATTGTAGGGAAATTATTAGTGGATGTGTCTTGCCTAATATGGTCAATCAAAGCTCAGTATCGCTTAAAGATCGACGTCTGATTCGTCTAATTAGACGGAGAGGACCCATTTTAGCACCAAATTCTGAGCTCAAAAAGATAGAAAAAAAAAGTAAAAAAAAGTAAAAAAGCTCATACCATAATGTCTTCAACTAATCATCTAAACTCTAATAAACTGTCAAATTTATGTGACTTGATTGCTTAAGAAATTTTTAACCATTTAGATAGAGTGCATCATTTTCCACCTTAAAACAAGTGTTAATCTGCGAAAAAGTGTTTAAAATGCTATTTAAATTTCTGTGATCGATGATTGTCAAAAATTAAATTCTCTTCCACACAGGCTTGAACTGTGAACCTCCCGATTTCAACCTTTTGGTAACAGTCGGACGCGCTAGCCAATTGCGCCATGGAAGATGTGAGATAATCTGTTAAATATATATATACTTTAATAACTAATTATACTTAAAAATTCGGCTATTTGACAAAGCAAATTTCCTACATCAATTTATTTCACAAACTATTCCTTGAAATGAACTAAAATGGTTTGTGGGTGATAATATCGGAAAGTCGAAATGTCTGAATCAGACTACACGCAAGTAAAATCAAATGCTATCAGCTCTCTCTCATCATCAGTCGCCGCTCTCCGTGCCTCTCTCTCTCTTCTTGATAGTAGTATTTCTATACTTGCCAGCGGAACAGCTGATTTCCCGCGACTACAAACAATCCTAGCTAGCACTCGGGTAAGTAAACTAAAAAGCTATCTCATTCTAATCGAATCCCGTTCTCTTAAGTTGAAGAAGGCCTTTTACAACTATAAAGATGGAATTAGATGATTTCAATCAAACAAAGGCTAATTAATAATTTCATTTGCGATCTATTTTCCACAGCATTTTGAACTCACACCTTCAAGCACGCTCACTGCGGCTCAAAAATCGCTTGCAGCTGAAATCCAGCCTGTCATCTCGACTCTGCTCTCGCGTGCGGAAGCTTATATTGAGAGGTTAGAACGCAAGCAACAAGGCCTTAAAGCAAGAAATGAGCTCTTGGAAGGTCGTTTAGAAGGCTCCCGGATCTCCAACACCAAAAACCAAGGAAATCGTAATCCAGCAAAAAAACAGCTTGACAACCCTGATAAGAGCTCTTTGCCTAATGTTGACAGTCATGATAATGCGACCCGCCTAATGGCTCTACGGCAGAAGAAAGAAAGGTTAGGATATACTATTGAGCGGCTAGTGTTACAAAGTCAGCAGCGGCAGCGACAATTACGAATGAGTGTCGCGGCCTCCTGAATCTATTCCATTTTTCCATTAACCAATTCAAGGACTACCACATAAATGTAGTTTGTGCTCCAGTAATTGGAAATTTTTGATTACAGGATAAACTTGATGGAAAGATGAATGAAATTATTACTATTGAACCTGCATACCAGAAATACTATAGGCACAATCGTTTCCCAGTTTAAATCAAAGCTACTATTTGTACAAAACTTAAAAAGTTTGAAAATGAGGCAAGGTTTAACCACTATAGCTGATAAATTTTTTTCTCGCTGTTTTATTTCTTTGCGTGCATCGAACTTTACATTGTGTTCTTTCGGTCATTTATCAAAGCTCGATAAATTTTTCCTGGTACACAAGAATACTGCTTATCTTTTCATCCAGTCTCCTATGCTCAATTTTAAAATTTTCCAATTTACATTCAAACCTTCCCTCATCCACGGAATTATAGTTACTGGCTTGAAAAGACACAAATAAGGCCGATCAGCCCTATATAAGAGGATTTTGAATAACTCGTTGATCCAAGATAGCTTATGAGCTCTATCATGATATAAGTTGTGAAGAGGGCAGAAATTAAGACTAATTTTGATGAAGTACTTTGTCCTACTACCGGAAACTTAAATACTGCTCTCTGATGATCCAATATCATTTAGAATCTTCTTAATTACTCACCAACTCATCATTGTATTTTGTTACAACGATATATGGCCTCTGGGGCAGAGTGTCGAACGGTGGCTATAGGATCAAAGATCAAACATTTCTCACCATTGCTTGAATGAAATTTATTTTTTTCAACACACATATTCAACCTAGTAGACATGTAAATGATGAAACATGTCTTAATTAGTAAATTTACATGTACACATAAGTGTTAAAATATATAGTTGGAATGAATAATTTGAAGTTTATATTTCGACTACATTTGGCGCTTTTCGGTAGTGATTTTTGCGAATACAATCTCGAAGTTTCATGACAAGATAAGTTCGTGACTTTTGTGTTCGAATGTTTGCCAAAAAATTCTTGCAACACATTTTTCTCCCCCCTCAAATTCATGATAAATCAATGACATATTTATAATTTATCTAAATAAATTAAAATACTATCAATCCATAGTATTTAGAAAATCTCATCATTACTCCCTCTGTACATTATTAGTGTAAAAACCTCATTTTTTTTGTGTATCTCAGAAAAGATGGCAAAGCGGAATTGATTTCGGACATTCTAAGTAAAATTATCCTAAACTTCGGGTCTGATGGTGTAGTGGTATACCATCCGGGCTGGCCTTTTAAGTAGAGTTTGGGTAGCTTTGAATCTTACCCCACTTGAGACGGAAGACCACTGGGTCGAATCCAGTAGACCCTACCTTCTTAGGCTTCTTAGGGAGTGAAATGTATACGATGATGGAGGTACATTTGAACAACCAAAGGTTTTTTGAGAAATTTTTCCTTTGGTGGATATTCACGCAAGAGAATTAGAGGAGGTATCTCCATTTCTTGTAGTGGTATTTCGCAAGTGCTGTTTGAGTGTAAGTTTTCAATTAATCTAAATCACGTATTCATGATCTCTTATCCTTGATAGTCTTAGACTCCATAAGGACGATAAAATAACAAAAAAAAAATAAAATGAAATAAATCCTAAACTTCGAATGTTAAAGTGAGGCATATTAAGATTTACAACCCCCTGACTAAGATCCACAAAAATATTAGGTTTTTACGATAAATATTTATAGAAGGAGTATCTTTGGTTGAGTTATCACCCGTTTTATCAACTCAGCACGAGATCCGGGCTCCTTCTGGAACGTTGCGAGCTCCTTTTTTACATTATTTCACAAGTTTTCAATAGAATTAAGATGGGGAGATTGAATTGGCCATTCCATGGTCTTTAGCTGTTGCGCTTTAATCCAATTTTGAATCCGTTGGGAGGTGTGCTTAGGATGGTTGTCCTGCTGAAAGATGATGTCCTACTTCTGAATGCCATATTTTTCCAGTGTCAAGGGCAAGGAAGTTTCTAAAATTTTAATATATTCATTACTTTCCGTTCTCCCCTCAATGACTTTTACTTTCTCAACACCGTCTTTGGTTATGCATCCTTAGATCATAATGTTTCCCCCACCTAATTTCAGAGAACTTCTGTAGTTGTGGAGCTCTAGCCCGGTTTCTTGCTTGTCAGTCCAAATTTGATGCGAACCATCGTTCCCAAGACGATTTATCTTGGTCTGATCTGACCATATCACAAATTTACAGTCTTCTTCTGTCCACTCCAGACGTTCTCTGGCCTATTTCAGGCGAGCATCTCGGTGACGCTTCTGAAGAAGTGTTTATTATTATTATTATTATTTTTAGCGCGTACAGCCTTGAGATTGTGGGATTTTAGAGCGCGACGTGCTATCCAAGGTTTAATAGAGTCCGCTCTAACTACCAAAAGGTTTTTGGCAAAATCAGCGGCGGTTTTACATGTGCCTGCACAGATCAAGCGGCGAGCACAACGTTGATCCAACTCAGAGAGAATAGCGGGACGCCCAGTTGGAGTTTCGGGCATCTTCAATTCAGCTCTTTTATTGATCAGACTAATTGTACTAATACTGAAATTCTGTTCAGCTGCTATCTGACTTATTGTTTTGCCATTTTGTGGGAACTGATTGATGTTATCACGGGTCGAGCTTGGAATTGGTCCCATCCTGCGAAAATAGGAAAAATTTCGGATAAAACAAATATGGACAGCACGAAGTCGTTAAAAAGATCACAATATATTCTGAGTTTATAAACTTATAAAAAGTTGGTGTAGAAAATAATTAGGAGGTTGGGCTGTATTTCTTTTAAGATCTGAAAATGGAGACAAAAATGTTTGAATGCACTCGCCTAGTTAACACCCGAGTAACTCACCCAAAAGTAAAGATGAGATATTCTAAAAACCGTTGATTGATAGCATTTTGGTTTATCTGAATAACTTATAAATACATTATTGAATTATCTTTAGTTTGTGGGGAGAAAGATGTGCTGCAAGAATTTTTTTTTTGGCAAACATTCGAACATTAAAGTCACGAACTGTAATTATCAAATTTAAGTCTACTTATCTTTATGGTAGGTCACCGATCAAAAATATCTTCGCCGTCAACTTTGATATTTTGAAAACTTCTAAGAGTTTTTACCGTAAATTTTACAATGTCTGGACATTCACAGTAGCTCCAAAAAAACGGTGCAGTAGATAATTATCTCTTACAATTATGATAGTAACAAAAACTCTATAACATGGTAAATAAACAATTAAAGCTATATGATAATCTACTTTCACTTTACAGGAGCTTGGATATTTTTTTTTATTTTTTCTATCAAAAAACTCGAAAATAGCAGGCGGTATTATGGTGTTGGCATTTCCAATTATTGCACCTATTTTTTGATAATCAATTTGATTCTAGGTCCTTTGCTTCGTAAGCAATTAATCCTTTCTGAAAGCAAAATATTTTAATTAAAATTTTTGTATAACTTTTCTTTACCGTTTGAATAAAATCATAACAAAACGAATCTAACGATCTCTCAACTATTTGTCAGATAAATGGTTAATTATGGACTTGACGATGATGTGATAGTTAAGTTAGCTTTAAGATTTAACTCAATCGAAAAGAAAAGGTAGGGACATAATGCAAACCGATGAATGAGCAGATTTAGACCATCGTAGAAATCAAAAAAACATGAGCCAAATTTCTTCTATTTACAGGAGATAAGATCTATCACTGAGTTTAAACTTGTCTCTTCAATTTACAAGTCCTCTTCAATTTCTTTTCAAAATGCTCTCTACCTTTCTCTGATTTAAGCGAGGTTTATCGATAAATTTTTCAACAGTTAAAACTTATTCATAGACCTCAGAATGAGGAAGTTATCACAGGATTTAATTACCTCTGTTAACATGTTAATCAATCAGAGCAAATCAGTGAGGGAAATTGCCAAAAACTTAGAATGTGACTGGACTAAATTAAAGAGGTATCGTTAAAAGATGTTGAATCAGGCACCAAAACCAAGGCCAGGACGGCCAACAAAATTCGCGCCTCGAGACAAGCGAGAGATTGCGCTCTTAATCATGAATGGCGGTGCTAAAACAGCCCTAGAGGCTAGAAAACAGTTAAATCAAGAAAGAGAAGATTGAAGTTATGACGGAAAATGTTTGGAATGCTTTGAAAACGTAAGGGTTAAGAGCACTTAAAAAGAAGAAAAAGCCATGGCTCATACCGACTCACCGAAAAGCTCGTTGAAATTGCGGATTGGTTCATAAGAATTAGACTGTCTATGACTGAAAAAGAGTCATCTGGTCTGATGAGACCAAGATCAATAGAATGAATAGTTACGACATCAAGTATGCCTGGTCAGCGGATCTGAAGAACTTTTACTCTCAAATTGTAGATGAGACTATCGAGTTTGGGGGCTGGAGTATTATGACTTGGGATGCATATCTTGGTTTTGTTTGGAAGGTATGGAGCGTGTAGTTTGGAAGAATTAACTCAGAGCAACTAATTAATATATTCGAGACTTTTTTTTGAAGCCAACTCTAAATCAAGTCGCTGATCAGTCCAAATCGTCTTTGATAAATAAGTTGGGTTTTCAGCAAGACATCGACACCAAACATAATTCTGCACATACAAGAAACTATTTTCCTTTTAGAGGTGTCATGACTATGAGTTGACTCTCTCAGTCACCCTACCTTAAACCAATCAAACACCATCTAGGGGCTGATTTAATGACAACTTGGTGAGTATCCATAGGCCCCCTAAGGTATGCATGAGATATGAGAAAGAGGTGGAGAAGTATGGTCCAGAATAGATGCAGAAACATTTCGGTCACTGATTCGGAGTATAGAATCGAGGGTTCAGGCTGTATTGAAAGTAAGAGGCGGTCATACGAAGTTCTAAAATGATGACCAAAATTGGGTGCAATAATTGAAAATGCCAACACCATAAGATCACATACTATTTCCGAGTTTTTTGATAGAAACAAAATATTCAACCTCTATAGAAGTGAAAATTGATTATTTTATAGTCAGCTTTGATATTTTATTTATCATGTTAAGTAGTTTTTGTTATTATCAAAATCGTCAAAGATAATGATTTATTGCACCGTTTTTTGGAGCTACTGTAAATTTTCAACCGTGAAGTATGTAATGTTCCACCATATTCAACACAAAGTAAATCTACACCTCTAAGTCTCAATCTATACACAATTAGTTACTGATTTGATCAGCATTTTAAGGTAAAGCCCGATTCATTTAATTACCTAATACCATTGAATTGGTATTAGGGGTAGTTGGACACGATAAGGTAGAAAAATGGATCGCTAAAACAAGCGTTGGAAGTGTCACAAACAGTTTATCATGTCTATGAATATCTGGCTACTTGCACGATTCTCTTGCCTTACTTTCATAGCGAGAAGTTCGAGAGTTCCTGTCAAGCCCGGATACGAGGATATCGATCTGGCCAATAAATTTACGCTAATAAGCCCCATGCGAGATTTGGCGTTATTTAATTGGCCAGATTGATATCGTCTTATCGCGGTTTGACTGTATTTCCAAGATAATGAGACGCTTATACCGAAACAGTTTTTTCGCTCGACGAAATTTCTCATACAAATATTAATTTTTCAAGGTATTAATCATAGGAAAATCAGGCGTGTCAACATTTTGGAAGGGAAACCCCCAGTATGCTGCGCGATATAAGAATTCATCGTCTGATCAAATAAGGTTAGAGTTCACTAAGGTGATAAAGTTGTTCAAATTAGGCAGAGAGCCTGCAATTCGTGAATGAAACTAGCCACTGCAAGTTCCATAATTTAACAAAACAATTCCTGCACAACCTGCAAATTTTTATTGCAAAGACATAATTTATTTGTGCGTGTGTGTGAGTGTATATCTTTAGCGCCAAGTAGACTCGCGGGATGACCCGGCCTCAGTGCCCTCGAAGTGGCGCTTTGCGAGCCTGCGCAGATAATTTATTTGAGTATCATAGTGAGAGGCTGTTTAGCTGAATAAGTCACACTTAATCTTCGAGATTTAAGATAGTTTTACTCAGAATGTCCGAAATCGATTTCGCTTTGCCACCTTTCCCGAGATGCACAAATAAAAAATTAGATTTTTACAGTAAAAATGATCAGAGGAAGGAGTATTATCGAATTTATCAAATAATTTTCTCTTCAATTTAAGAATGACTTGCAACTCCTTCGGGATATAAAGTGGATTTTGGGCCAGTAGGCACTAGTAAAGATGAAGTTCAAAATCTGTTCCGGAAGGGTTGTATCCCGAACTTAACTTGTGGGTTAGTCTGTTCGGACATTTAATTTAGGAGTGAGCGGGTAGTACAGTAAGAGCTTCGGAAGAGAGGCCTGAGATTATGTGGCTCATGAGTATCTCTTGAAAGTCATCAAGAGTATGCCAGCCAGGTGTTAGCCAGCGATGTGATAGGTACCAGTTGGTGGGGGGAAAGGAAGTTCCACTGTCAACTTTCTCGGTCGGATAACTTTACCACACTAAATTTTTCTTGAGTTTTCATTAAAACGGGGGATAAACTCTAATTCAAAGTAGATTCATATACTCTGTCTGTCCGTAATTCTTACAAAACTGTAAGATGCATGCATATCAATCAGGGTATGATGCTGAATATAGTGTCGATCCTCTTTGAATTCCATGTTTGGCAATATATTCCGACACGATAGAAGAAAACTGCTTGTGCGCCTCAGAAAATTCATGCTTGGTGTTTGTGAATTGGCGCAGAAAAGGCCCTGCTAGGTCCTGTATAGCCCTGCTCAGACTCAATTTAGCCCCAGTTCTATACCCTGGAATTCATTTATGAATATTACAGTTTTGTAAGTATTACGGACAGACATAGTAGAAATTAGCTTAGTGGATCAAAAAAACCATTTACTCCCATTTGAGGATCTGAATTGTGAAAGTCAATTTTCGAAAACAAGGCTAAAAAGCTTTGTAAGACCCTGGTAATCTCTATTTGACTTTCACAATTCAGATCCTTGTATGAGAGTAAGTCTCCACTGTCAACTTCCTACGCGGCAGTGGGGTAGGTGCCCTGTAACTTTCCACAAGTTGTTCAAGGAGCCTTTAAAACTTTAATTTGAATACCTTATTGCGATTTTTTATCTAGATTTATCTCCACACAAGTCTCTTTCTTAAAAATGTATGACATAAGCTGATCCCATGAGCACAGGGATATTCTTTTGTAGATGCTTTGTGTAGCGGGGCAATCATATGCACGAACGGCACCATTCAGAACATCATATCATCCTTGCAAAGTGTTAGGCCTATTAGTCAAACTATATTAGAGCAACATATTGCAGTAATTAGTATTAGTAATATCAAGAATATCAAGAAAGAGATGAATTTCGAAACCTCCAGGTCAGAGGAGGACGTCCAATGACACTTTCCCCGGCCTATCAACGCAAAGCTCAAAGTTGAATTCGTCATAGTACCTGTTAATCAGCTTCAGAAGTTGCAGAACTATGCGGGCGGTAAGTAAGAAAAATTAAAAAAAAAAAAAAAAAACCTATTGCTGAACAGTCATTATTGCATGGGTCGTCTTAGATATTGACATTATTAGTGCTAAGATATTAAAGGATGAAGTACTAACAATTTACCTTATTTTGAAAAAGCCTAAAGGAACACTATTGGCTTAGCGAAAAGAGATTATTAGAAAACTCGTGTAGAAAACAAAAAATCTCTATCAGATATCTACAAGCTAGTGTGATAAACTAAGCTTTGACATTCTGAAGATCGTCCGATACTTTTTTTTAACAGCCATTTCGTCTCAGACAAGGCAAAACATGCAGCAATTTTGCGGGATAGCCTTTTGACGTGATTCAAAGCCTCTGATGGTCTACCTTACACCATACTACAAGAACTGCAGAAACTTGTATTCTGTGGACGGTGGAGCTTGAAATAGAAGTATGGACTTGTACCATTAATAGCGGTAAAATCTGCCCTTGATCGGATGAGATTTCGGTAGAAATACTTATTGTCTGCTCGGATACCCTCGGCCCGAGCTTATTCCACCTGTTTCGCACCTGTGTTCGACTTGGTTACCACTCATCTTGTTCCAAACTAACAGAGGTTTTTTCATCCCAAAAGCTGTTTGATATCCTTCATCTGTGAAAAGGTGGAGGCTAGTTTCTCTCCTATCATGGCTAAGAAAACGATTAAAAAGAACCATGAAAAAACGCATGTCTACTCTAGCTATCACGTCTAAAGCTGTCGGGGAACAATTTTGAGCTTTTACAAAACGTTCGGGAACTGATTTAGTCTCTTTTATAGTGCAAGAAATTGAAAAAAGATTTCAATCAAAAGTGGAATTCAACACTTATAACCATCGACCCTCAAGGAGCCTTTGATGAAGTCCTTCATAATTGACTAATGAGATGAAAGCAAAATCAAAACTGGTCAGACTCAATCCTACGATAGACAGCTTGAAATTTTACACGACCGAACTGACCAGATCCGATATCTGAGAGGAGTAAAAAGTCCTAAAAAGCTAGTCTGTGGTGTTTCATGAGGATTACAGAACTTTCCACTCCTCTTCTTCCTGTACATAGCTGAAACCATGCGTAGTGAGAACTCGAGGGCTAGATTCAGCTATGCAGACGATATTGGGACTATTGGGATTGGGCATATTATTGCTGAATCGGTAGTTGTATCTCAATATGAATTAGATAAATTACTCGGAAGGGCGCGCAGTAATACTTTCTCCTTTGACATCTAGAAATTCGAAGTTATTCATTTTCAAGGGCGACGCGGTAACAATACTAATTGTGCGCAAGTCAAAGATACTTGGATTAAGCCCGCTGAAAATATTTGCAGGCTTGGAGTATACCTTTATTCTTAACTCTCCTTCAAACACCATGCAGCACCATGGTGCGACAAAGTACTCAAGGCTGCTTAGCATATTTGGCGGCTTAATTAAGTAACACGTGGGAGATCCCCTAGACCTCTAGTGACTTGGATAGATACATGCATTGTCACTTTAGCGACCTTTGGTATAGAAGTATGGTAAACGGGCTTAAAACAAGAAAAAATTTAAGGAGTCGTGACTATTTTTACGGCACACGTCTGAAATCTTGTCGATAAAGCAGTTTATTTTGTTAATTTAATTTTAGAAAATATCTATAGTTGCAGAATTGATAAATTGGATCATATAGTTAAGTCAAGAGTAAGTAAAGGACATGTAAAAGAAGTATATTCCAACGATTGTTATTTTCTTTTTTTTTTTTCTCTCTCTATCTATGCATTGTCTGTTTATTTAAATGAAATATTGTTGCTAGGTCAAAGCTAGTCCTAGCAAATAGTGTATCTCAGCTAGTCACCAGAGCAACTATGAGTGGTTGTATCACACCTATAGTCTTTTATAATTCAAGTTGTTATAATGTTATAATATTATGAGCGATTGATGATAAGTTGAAGTTTGGTGGAATATAAAGAAGGATGAATGCAGATGTAATAGTAAAGAGTATTTAGATGAATCATAATAATCACAGGAAATGATTTTGAGGAAATACTTCTGAGAATGAAAGTGTAGTTTATGCTGATGATATTATTGCTGATGATATAATTGCTAATGATCATATAAAATAGATTACTATGAGAGTCCTTTATATACATCAGATTAGAGCTCCTTACATCTGAATCACTATCAGATATACTAAGTCTATTTTGGAGTGATGATCCAAGTCTCATGAGGAAAGCTTAGACCTGAAGTGCAAACTAGATCACTTGGATATTCAATATCCTAAGTAAGGTTGGTGGGTTTGCCTAATCGCGATTAGCTACTATAAACAAGATGCAGTAGTATACTGATTTTATTTCAACACATTTTGTTTTGAGGGTTGCTCTCCCGGTATGGAGGACAATACCGAATGTAATTCTTCACCGGGAAGAAGGGATTCTGTCTACTCGAATCCTTTAAGAAGGTAGTAATTTATGACGTACTGTAAGAATAAATTCAGTAGATAATCTTCACCTTCCGCGCAGTCGAGCGAGTTTAGGCCCTAAGGTATGTACGCTTAAATAAAAGGTAAAAGCTACACTGTCAAAGCACCTAGGAACCTAGATGTCACACTTGCAGAGAGTGTTCCGACTGTAAAAATATACTGGGTATATATTTGGATGCTGGGAAGATACGACAATGTTATTAAACAATTGGTTGATATCACGTGGATGCAAGTTGAAGTATATAGGAATTAATTCAAGATAGAAAAGTTATTCATTAATTATTGATGTTATTCAAAGTCGTACATCTTAGAAGTATTAGTACTTCTGAGTTTCCTTACACTGTAGTTACTAGGATGGTACGTCTCAAGGGCTAGTAGAGTTATCCCTTGAGTTCCCACCTGCTATTTACTAGGATGATGCATCTCAGTGGCTGATAAAGCTCAGCCCCTGAGTTCTCACCTGCAAATTCCAACACCGACAACTGCCTCCATTATCGGAAATCACTGAATCCTTACTCTCTCCTATATACTCCCATATATAGGCAGCAAAATTAGAGGGGATCGAAAACCACCAGAATTGGAGTCGATCAATATATTTATCTGATATTTGAAATTCGACGGCTCCTCAGAAAGATTTGGAAGGTCTTCCTGGGATTTTGCACTTTAATATGGGGGCTTATCATTTAAAAATGACCAAGTGACTCTTTACAAAGGAGAAGTCTTTGACTCCAAAATTGTTGGAGCAACTTTGGCACTCCGAGCTTTGTTTTCGATTAGGCAAAGATGAGAAAATATATTTGTTTTAAAAGACAATCAAGCAGCAGTTGGAACACTTCAGACTGGCAGGACGTGTTCTTGCATTCGGCTAACTCGGGTTTTTACAAAGCTGCTCAAAAAGTTAACGCGGAAGTTAGATAGGTAAAAAGGCATTCAAAGATCTCTGGGAATGAAGAATTCGACGTGGCAGCCCAAATTTCGTTTCAATCACCCCCTCGTGACATTCAATCGAATTACACCACACTTGCATATCTTCACCACCTAGTGAAACATCTTCGACAGCAACTTATCGAGAATGTGTGCTCTACAATCTGTCCGGTTTGTTACAAAATCCTGGACCTACTGATGCATCGTCGAGAGCCTCTGTAACTAAAAATACCTCGGAAGCTTTTGGAGAAGCTGATTGCCGTGAGAACAGGACATGTTGACTTTACAGCATATCATTGAAGGTTCCAGCACGAGGGTGCTAATTTAGAATGCGTATTTGGGTGAGAGACATCCCCAACTCACTTCGTACGCTGCCGAGAAATTGCAAGCTTTAAGATATAAGATCAGGAAAACAAGGACTATCAAAGATTTCGCCAATCTACTCCTCGAACTAAACTGTGTCAGAGAGTTTAAGGAATTTACAAAAAGCACTTGCTATTTTGATAAATTTTTTTGCAGGCTCATCTCCTGCTGTGAGCAAGAACAGCAGTTTCTAATTTTGCCGAGATTAGTAAATAACATCGGGGAAACGGAGTGTGCAGAACGCTCGGTTGTCCTAAACAATTTGTTTTCTTTTTTTTCTTTCTACCTTTGTATTATGGCGCAGATGTGGAAGTACGGAGCTGCTGTTACTTTTCCTATTTCGGAGTTTTGTATACAGAAATGTTGCGAACAAGCTGGGCATACTTCCCTGTATAATCCCGAACGGTTCCACCGGTCCTGAACTAGAAGGACGAAAGCCTCTGCCCGGAAACGAAATATAGAAACAAACAAACAAACAATATCCTTCTTTACTACGATTTTCCTTAAATAGTAATTTAGCCTATTTTCCAAAAATAATTTCCTGAATAAAAGTTTTCTCTCTTGGCTATTTTATGTTCAGGTAATCAATCAGTTTCTAGTGATCTTTCTAGAAAGTTCCCCTAACTTCTATAATGGGAAACCAAATTTTCAACCGAAGCGCCAGGATAAACCAATCATGGAGTGTTGTAACCGAGCCAATCATATCATACTTAGGCTAAACAGCCGTCACATTGCCCTTCCCTCTTTCTAAGGCCTAGTATGTTGATGAGGTTAGTAAGTACATTACTTTGGTTGCTTTTTCCTTCTCTCTCGTCGTTTTTCAATTGTGTATATCTCTGCTGGTCCAACAAATCTTCCAATAGTTTCTTCTAAGGGACCATCATTCAATAATATTGACCCATAAACTGATTCGTAGTCGTCCAAGGCTTTGGTGTCCGTAATAGATTCTATCGGCTCCCATGTCGGGTCTGCTTCACTAACCCATTTAACTAAGGCTTCTCTGAATTTTTCCACGCCCACGACGCACCGTCCTAGCTCGAAGAATTGCTTAGACTGGAAATTCTTCTTCTCCCAACTCATCAACTATTGGTGGATTCTGAGCATCGTCTCGTATTTGACTCGGAAAGGGATCTTTTCCTGCTCGTTTGACTAACTCAACATGAAACTTATTATGAATGTTTCCAGGGACATTCAACTCCACTGTTAATGCGTCTGTCACAGAGATCACTGTGTACTTTGCATGTTGCCACGCAAGCTTTTTTGATAACTGTGGAGTTTTGATGTGCTGTAGGCTTAACTAAACTTTTTCGCCGATTTTGAAACGTTCTATTTGACGACGTGAAAAATTCCCATTCGATTCATACCTTTGTTGCGCTGATGCTATTGCGGCTTGAGCAAAGTCATGTGCATCCTTTAATCGTTGTACACACCTCCTTCCGTTAATAGTGCCAGGATGGCGCGAGATGGTATCTCGAATTGGAGTAGGCTCCATCAACGGATCTAAATCATAACCGTTTCTTAGGAAAAATGGACTTATACCACCTATCGCCGAACTTGAGTGTGAATTCAGCGATAATTGGGCCAATGGGAGCAAATCTATCCAATCATTTTGAGAGTAACATGCGAAAATGCGGAGGTACTTATACAATTCTTGATTTGCTCTTTCGCTAGGGTTAGATTGGGGATGGTAGGCAGTCATTAGTCTCTGGTTAATCTTTGTCAACTTACAAAATGTTTTCCAGAAATGACTGAGCCAATCACTTCCCCTCTGTCACTCGTATGATAACGAGGGAAGCCGAAGAACCGATATTATCTATCAACAAAAATCTCAGCACATTCTTGCGCGCCCATTGATTTCGCACCAAACAGAAAAATATCTTTAGACAATCTGTCTGTAATAATCATAATGTTGGTACAGCCTTTGAATTTGGGAAGATCTGTTACGAAATCTAAAGTTAATTCACTGCCAATGCGTTCTGGTATTGGAAGTAAACCTAGAAACCCCGCCTTTGCCTCACGTCAAACTGTCGAACGATCACACACATCACAATTTCTAACAAAACGCCGAACAGATTCTCTCATATTGGGCCAAAACCAACTACGTAGTAGTATACCAATCATAGTATCCCGACCTGGATGTCATGAAAGATAGCTATAGTGGATATTTTGCATGATTGCAGTCCGCAGAGGCTCATATTCCGGCACCAAGATCCTATTTTCTCTCCCTCGAAGTATCCCATCTGCAGCAACTGAGCATTCGGCGATGTTAACTTTTATTTTTACCGCTATATCCGCTGGGAACCCTCTTTCGCCCGTCTCCACCGCATCATGGGCTCGTTGCCATTACACATCAGCTGCAACTGCCTCTTCCCAAAGGGCCTGCATATTATCATCATCGAATAATCTAGGCCTAATAGCTCGATCTGAGTTTCCTGTATTATCTAAATTACCCGAGTATACGGTTGTTGTGTTGGTATGGAATGCTGGCAGAAGTTGCATGATTCGTCCTGTCATTTATTCGTCTGTGAGATCCATTGGTTTGTTTTGTTCCCGGCGTGATAGAGTATCTGGTCGTTCACTTGCTTTTCCTGCCCGCCACTTAAGTTCGTACTAAAATTGCTGGAGTACATCATTGTATCTTGCTTGTCGCTGGCTTAGAAATCGTTTCACAGCAAAATAATTCAAATTTTTATTATCAGTCAAAATAGTGAAGGGCTTTGAAACAAATTGGAGCTCTGCCCGCCATTCAGTCAAACAAGTGATTATTGCCAACATTTCTTTAGAGTGGATAGGATAATTGGATTCGGCACTATTAAGTCTTTTGAAAAAATATGCAGTGGATCGTAGTCTTCCATGATCATCTCTTTGAGAGAGACATCCGCCTAGTGCATAGCCAGAACAATCCACCTCTAAAACTGTCTCACGATCAGGATCCCATTGTGCTAATACTGGCGCTGACGTGAATACTTTTTTTAGTTTCTCAAATGCATCGTTTTCCCCCTTCCCCCTTCCCCCAGTTCCACGCAGTTTTTTTTTTTTTTTTTTTTAAAGTTAAATTAGTGAGCGGTTCTGCGATTTCTG
>JAHYSP010005480.1:0-11292 GCA_019455505.1 Pleochaeta shiraiana
AAATATGACTAATCTTTAATTCTTATAATCACGTGACAAACATCTTACAGATTTGTGCACCCTTGGCGATGCCTGGGATAACCATCACAGGCTACAGGTCTAATTTTGGCTTACCAGCCGTCACACACCGGATCTATACGGGCTGAAAGTCCTTCCATGTTCGTAGGTACTAAGTTTAGGACATAACCGGCGCGATGGGTGGGAGCTCCGTAAAGCAATGCCGACCTCAAAGCATAATTGTCAATCCATTCAACAAAGATACTGACGCCGGACGAACGGGAAACGTTGGGCTCCCATAGTTTTTGGTGAAGATTAAAATCTCCCACAATTATGGTATTCGGTTTAACCAGCCAACTTAGGAGTGCGCTGAGACTCTCAGACATCTGAGCTTGAGGTTGTCGGTATACATTTATGATCTCTTGAGGAGGATAGAACTTGAGATAGAGGGCAATTATANCTTGGTATCGTTTTTAAGGTTTATTGTTTTTGCCCAGGGCTCTTGGACAAAGATCACATCATACTTGCCCTGAAATGCAGCTAGTAGAAGAATATGATGAGAAGATCGACCAAGCCCAAAGTTTACTTGGAGAAAACAAGGGCGGGGAGGTGCTCCTGAAATAGGCTCTATTGCTCATGGGAAGTACTGTTGGCGGTGTTTTTAGTGACTTGATCCTCTAGGTCTACTTCCATGGATGAGGTGAAAGTTTTAGAAGTGGCAGCAGCGGTAGCAGCCTTTGCGTGGCGTTTTGGATATTATTACAGTGACGTTAGCGGAGCCCCGTAATCGCTTTTTCTGAAGGATAATAAGTCTGCCCTTGAAAGAACGAGGGCGGAGAGTGCAATTAAAGTCGTCTGCAGAATGTGGCCCCAGGCAGTTGATGCACCGACGAAGGTGGCGGCATTCTCCATTGTGGCGAAGGGCATCGCAAAGAACGCACAAAGCTTGAGTGCGGCAGCGAAAGGATCGATGAAACCCAAAGCAAGTATCGCACTGAACTACCTTCGGGGTTAAGAATGTAGCGTCGGGAAGGGGTGCTATCAACGATTCGAAAAGTCGACACCTTTTTTGGGAAGAAAATAACCGCCATATTCAGAGGATCATGGCGATCTTATGCAAAGACCAGTGGGCGCCAGATGGGGGCGACGCTTGTCTGTGCCTGGGCAATGCTTTTGAAATCATCAAGCGTAGTGGGAACCTAATTGGAAATTGGATTCCAGATGTTGCGTGAGATACGCTTAACAACGTACCCGATGCGGTCCTCAAGTTGAATTAGAGATCCTGTAAGAGACGCCTTTATGGAGTCAGCGTTGTCCATCGCAATTTTCAGCGATTCATCAGACGAGAAAACGATGTTAACCCATTTGAGCCGCGAGAAATGGAGTTAATTCCCTAGAGATCGGGAAAAATTTGAATAATAGCAGCCTTGACTGAAGTTGCGTCTTCTCTGAGTAGTGGAGCTTCCTCTGAGAGGCGGAAGATAGCTTTAGGGCTCCTGGTCACAGCAGTTTGTTTTGGAACAGGCGAGCAAAAGGGATGATGCTTTGCGTTGGGTCGAGCCGAAGTCGGCGCCGGAAAATGGTGGCGGGAGGACCTGCGGCGGTCGCTGCCCAACTTTGAGGTTGTTTCGATATAGAAAGGGGGGTCGTGATGGTATGCTTTGGCTGGGCTTGGGTAAGGAGCCCGATGGTTTGGGTTTTCTCTAACTGTCTTGCCACATAGGGTGTCCGGAATCTAACCTAAAGAGAAACGCGTCCATTTGATTGCGCACGAAAGATTGGATGAGAATATTAGCCTGTTCAACAGCTGTCGAAAACTTGGTATGAAAGGTTTGAATCCAATATGCTCGACCCTTTGCCACGCGCTGGGCCAAAGGATGTGGTTGTTGTGATTGAGCCATTACGAGCGCGATGATCTAACTAAAATGCACTTTACAGGTATCGAATTAGAAAGAACAGCTTGTATGCAATAGGGACGACTTGGTGGTTTTTTTTCTTTTTATGAGTGAGATGATGTTGAGGTGGGCGATCTGACTCACCATATTGACTTGAACAAGATTCCCTTCAAGATACTGATGATTCTCGCTCGCGAAATCGAGAATTAAAACTTGTGAACGATCATTGGATAACTTCGGTGGAGCTGGTATCGGTTAACCAGGATATCGAAAAGCAGAACAGTATACCTTTCGAGGACTAAAATTTGAATAAGTTATGGTATGAAGTACAACAAGTCGATAGGGAGTTAAAGATCAATAGTAAATGCTTTAATTGAAATTCTATGACGCCTTCCACCCTAAAAAACAGCTAATATGTTAGTAGCTGAATGCATAATTGATAAAAGTAAACTATATCATTGGAGAGATCGATTATCAATCCCCAATTACGAACTTTTACAGACTGTAGAAAAGTTGTAAGTAATGTGGAAGTTAGAGCTTTGAGCGGCAAGTCTTAATCGATAAATTCATAAGAAAGGATTTTATAGAAAAGGGGAACAAGAGGAATAAGAAGAGTCTGTAGTACAAAGTGGATGTCTTAATTCATCCGTTCAACATAGATAGCTATCAAGTAATACCATTACTACAAAAGATTGTTGAAGATTTTACTCTAGCTGATGATCTTCTCCAAAGTGCCACAGCATTGGAACAACAATTATCACAGAAACGACAGTTTGAAACAAACGACGAGGCCCCAGAGGAAAACCAACAGACCAACAACCTCATGTCAACGGCCAGAGGACTTCTTAAACTAGTCAGCCACTATCTGAAAGAAATGGAGGACGTCTGCCCTGGAGCAGGAGCTGATTTTCTTGCTCTAACTTCCGATGCAATGTCCCGGGCAATCCACAGGGAAAAAATTTACAAAAACTCCATTAACTACAGCGGGGGTTAATGACAATGAGACCAATCGTAACAAAAACACTTGGACCGCTAAAGCCACAGCTGGGAACGTGAACGGCACAAATTTATATCTCCACCGTAGCACCAAAGCAAAGAATATCAGCGTGAAATAATCCGTCTTGACAGTCAACATGAAGCTCGCAAAACCGAGCCATTCCTACTTCGAAAGCAAGTTTAACGGCTTACCCCTGACCTATCGCCAGTGGTAGATGCATGGCAAGTGCCCTCAGAAATCGTAATACTAGCACCCACTCCGGCTAAGCGGGCAGTACTCTCGAGCACAAAGATCCCATCGCTACAAGATTCGGAAACGCCACGGTAGAAAGACAGGAAACGTGGACGACATTTGTTG
This sequence comes from Pleochaeta shiraiana, assembly GCA_019455505.1. Lineage (NCBI taxonomy): Eukaryota > Fungi > Ascomycota > Leotiomycetes > Helotiales > Erysiphaceae > Pleochaeta > Pleochaeta shiraiana. The sequence goes on from JAHYSP010005480.1 coordinate 3,247, forward strand.
TTGGGCCTGTCTCAAAGAAAATTATCACTTTATAGGGTGCTTTCGACCCGGTCGAGGGCCTTCTCCAGTCAGAGCCTGCCGTATCAGCCATAAAGGATGCAATGTTCATCCGTCATCTAGCATGGACCAAATGTTCAATTTTATTTGCCAACCCAGCCGGTTATATACGAATACACGTCCCAGAAGCCAAGGCGCTCAAGTTTTCATCACGAATGCAGCTACTCGGATAAGCCACAGGTGTATAACATGTTCGACACCGAAGTCAACTAACGACCTGCAGAAAATGCTTAGGCTTCCACTCCACTAGGACCTGTGCCCGCCAGTGTAAATGCGGGTCTTGCAGGAAGGACGCTCACAAAGGTTCTTGTGCCCATCTACTACAATGTCTGAACTATTGGGGTCCCCACAGCTCCGCTGACGTTATCTGACCAGCCCCGATCACGATAATGGTTGTTTTAAGTTTTCCGACATCATCTTTTATCATTCCCTGGCGCTATATGCTATTTTGGTATAGATTTGTCACTATGGCGATGACGGATTACGTCAAAAGTTTTGTAAGTAGACTATTTATGCTTGGACGTCCCCTTAGAACAAAGATAACGGTATTTTACTTTACTTCACTTTAGTTTCTGATTTTACGTTCTCAGAAATTCCAACACTAACCCCACTGAGGCAATCGCCCTGCTCGAATGGGCAAGGGAGAAAGACCTATGCCTTCTCAACCCGATAGAGATTTTTACTCACAGTAGGGGAGGCACCCTAGATCTTACGTTCTCTACTCTTGCTGGATCAAAATATGAAATCGCGCCGAACTCCACATCACATTAGATCACAAAACTACAATCTCAACAATTCCTTTGAAAAGAGATTGGAAAAAATGTACAATGAGGCGCCTGCGATATAGCTCACTTATCGAGAATCTTTTCAAGGCTCTTCTAGCCGAGAGATAAGACTTCCCAACCATGCAGACCGCAGCAGACACTGAAACTGAAGCCGAAAATATCACTCAGATTATACACACGGCCTTACAAGCGGCCTGTCCACATACTAATGGAACTTTTCGATGGTCGACCTGGTGAAATGAAGAGTGTAGAACAGCTCTAACTAGGTTCCGCAGGGCGAGACGGCTGGCTCAGTCTGAATATGAGAAGTGAGAACTTCGCAATGCTGTCAGACGAGCAAAAAATCATGTTGGGAAGCGAGAATTGTGAATTCAGAGTCTTTGACAGGTGTCTACAAGATAGTTAACTGACATTATACTGTCTTCCTTTTCCAAACTCTGCCGCTCAAAGGTGCCGACGGCATCGCTGATATCTAGTGCCCTGAACAAAAGGCTACCATTCTACATAGAGTGCTTCTCTCTCCACATACAGAAGCCTCGGAAATTCCACCAGAAAGATCCACAGTTGCCAGAAAGACCATTCCTTGGTAGCCAATCACCGAGCAAGAAACCTTCAGGGCTACCTGTCAGGTTACTTCTTCGTCCCCCGGAAATGACGAAATTACGACTCATATCCTTAGACTATCTTGGCCGATAATGGGTCGACTTATTTCGAACCTGTTCAACAAATGTGCCGAGCTTGGTGTACATCTATGTATCTTCAAAGAAAAAGAGGTAATCATTCTGCCAAAGTCAGGAAAGCGGGACCAAGCATTCCAAAATACCATCGCCCAATATCTCTGCTCATCTGTCTTGGCAATGGCCCTGAACGCTTAATTGCAAGACGCCTCTCTTACTGGGCTCTTAAGTGCGACGTCCTAGCTAGAGATCAATGCAGTGCAATCAGCAGCAGACATTCTGCCACAGATCTAATTAAAGCGCTATTATGCGATATAAAAGATGCTCTTGTGGCGAGTAAAGTTGCGGGCATGGTGTCTGTCGATTTTAAGGGAGCCTTCGATGGAGCACTACGTAATCTTATCCTTAAACTTCTTAAGTCACAAGGTTGACCGGATAATATTACCAGATGGGTCAATTCCTTCCTCTTCGATCGGACAGCAAAAATTCGACTCGATCAGACAATCTAAGAACAACTTCCGATTACATGCGGGCTATCTCAAGGGTATTCAACTTCCCCAATTCTTTTTATGCTACACGTGGAGCCAGTCTTACACATTTCTAGGAGTCGCTATGATCATGCGGATGATATCACAACTTTAGAAACAGCCCGTAATCTTGATAAATGTGGCAAGAAATTGTTAACGAGTCTATATCAGACGCTGCAGTGGGGACCTCAAAATGGCGTACATTTTGAAAACGCGAAGACTAAGGTACAATATTTACACCAAAAAAGGAAGTACACGGAACCCTCGCTACAGGTTGAAGGAACTTTCATCATTCCGAATGACTGCACACGATGACTAGGAGCATTTTTCGGCAACATCCAGAAGCATCCAGCACAGCACGTAAAATATTTAAAGTCACACATAACAATGAAGTTCTTCAAAATGGGCAAGAGTAACCGAGTTATTCTAACTGATGAAAATACACACCCTATTTGGAAACGGGACTTAGAGACCGAGATTTGTGCAGCAGGCTGTTGGTGCCATATTAACGGCACTATAGTTGAAACTACACATCCTGGAAACAAACCATCAACAGTAAGTGGTGAAGATTGGGCAGTTGAATTAGAGGCCTTCGAAGAGAAATCAGACACATTCGACATTACAAAACCCACTGCAATGTCAATGATAATAAGAGCTGTGACACTACTCATCAAAGAAGCATCCGCATGATCAAAAACTCAAAGGATGCTCGGGAAAAGCTAAATCTTAAATATGAAGGCTAAAATCATAGTCGTCTCATGGCGCTTTGTGGACGCATGCTTAATACATTTACATCAAAAAATGTCGATATTGATACTAAAGCTGATCAGATCCAGTCTTTAAATGCCTCTTTTTCTCAACAGGAACTAACCATGGAACTTCCATAACACCGGAAGTTAATGCTTTTTCTCCTCAGTATGCTGGAAGAATACGCAATGGAGATGATAATCGTCAAAGCTAAAGATGTTCCTCAGTCGTTTTCTGCAATACAAGCTCGATTGAAAGAAAGAGAAACAGCTATATTAATGGGAAAAATCACTGAAGAAGTGGATGTCAAACTAGCACGTCAGGATAAAGTATCCGGGGGTGGACAATTTTGTTTTGGCTGTAAGAAACACCTATCAGATTTGCCTGTACATCACAGAAAAAAAAATTGTCCAACTTATCTTGCGACAGAAGCTGGAAAGGCTTGGACAAAGAGTGAAAAAGGCAAGTAATATCTTCGTAAATGGCCAGTGAGCAAGACGTAAAAAGCAAAAGTAGCAGCTAAAGTAGTTGATGTTTATTCCTCTGAATCAGATCTTTCTGCCTATCTTTCTCCTATAAACTGCGCTCGTGATCTTGAAATTTTGAACCTGACAAAAGGAAAGAATCTTAATAGACCCAATAAAAGAGGAAGGATCCTAGATACATGCGCATCTGCGCAAATCACTAATCAGCAGCATGTTTTCCTCGAAAACAGTATTCGCTCTTCCCAAAGTAAAATTATCTGTGCAAACGGACCACAGATGATGGCCACTGCCAAAGGAGACATACGTTTATTTTGGGATGATATCAGGAGACAGGCAATCCCTTTAACAATAAGGAATATTTTACTGGTGCCTGACGCAGATGAAAACTTGTTATCAATCGGAAAATTCAATGAATGTAAAGAGATTGAATGCTCCATAAATAAAGATGGTGTGATGGATTTACATAAAGAAGGAAAAATCTACTTGCGTGGCATAAAAAAACGTACTTGATATCTCAATCAAACCAACTACATTCCGCAAGTGAATTAGGCCACAGAAAGGGCAAATATATTTTCTAAAAAGAGTAAAGAACAACTGCTCCATGTTAGTCTTGGTCATACGGGAAAACATAGGACAGAGCGGTTTAAAAATGTAATTTCTGAACCCGATAATCATACTTTCTCTGAAAGCTTCTGTGAAGCTTGTACTCTAGCTAAAATTACTAGATAAACATCCAGAAATCCTTATCAAAATCAAAATCAAAACTTGCGAGGCTACACATGGATCTCTGCGGACACTTCCTAATAGCTTCTATTCAAAGAAAAAATTATATGCTCATAATAACGGACGAAGCAACCCGTAAAGTTGATACATACTTTCTAAATCATAAATCCGAGGTGTTCCAAGCCATAAAAGACAACCAAAATAAGGCAGAGACATTCTGTAAGTAATGGAGTATGGGGTAGCAAATTCAATCCATTCATATGGACCGAGGAACTGAATTTATTAAAAAACTTTATCAACTTGGTGTTCCGATAATAACATCATACTAGAGTCTATAGTCGGCTATCTTCCAGAGGCTAATGAAATTGCAGAACGCTGTAATAGGACTCTTTTAGAAAGAGCTAATGCTCTCAAAATAGAAGCCGGTCTTCCAGATAAATTTTAACAATATTCAATTCAAGCTGCAACATACTTACATAATCATGGGTCAGTCGCAGCACTTTCCGAAATGACTCCATGGGAAGCATAGTATGAATCAGCCCCAGAGATATCGCACTACAGAGTATGAGGTTGCCCAGCATATGTCTATATCCCGAAAGAAAAAAGAAAAACAGCTCTCTAAAAAGGCATGAAAAGGTATCTTTTTTGGGTACCGAGAAGATTCACCTAATACCTATCAAATTTTCAATCCTGAAAATCAAAATACTTATGAAGCTAGATTTGTTATTTTTGATGAGCTGCACAGTAAGGTCAATTATCAGCAATTAGCAAAAGATCGTAAACTTGAACTTCAAGAGCAGTTGCTAGCTGCTGGATATTCAAATGAAGAATCATCTGACCCGGTAGTACAACATAAACATTCCGATGAGATCGACAACAATTCAGATCCCTCCAGCGTTAGTGACAACGATATGCATAATTCCAATTAAAATTACATATCAACCTCATCAACAACAGTTACCAAATCAATACAGTGGCAAGATAATTTTGAGTCACATATACAAATAGGTGAATCAGAGCCTCTATTAAATCCACAACAAATTTCAACTCATAATCTGGCCGAAACAAGCAATGCTAAACAGTTGCAACAGAATCAACCTGAAAATCTTGACACTAGTGAATCCTCATCATCTAAGCCTTTGTCAAAAACAGCCCTTATTCGACAAGAAAGGGAGACCAGAAATTAATCACAGCAATCAGCTATTGCTCTGGCGAATTCTGACAGAAGACAGATTGAAATTGAAAGGGGTGATAGAAGAAGAAGCACATGGATAAAAAAAATACCAATCAAGCGCGAATATCTCTTCAGAGTGATTCAACTATCATCCCAATATCAGAAACAATTGAGCAAGCGCTTAAATCTCCTTATGCAGAAAACTGGCAAGAGGCATTAGACAATAAATTCCAATCCATAATATCAAAAGGAACTTTTTCTGGAGCTATCTCTAAGCCTACAAATATTCGTGACCAAGATTTAGTTATTGCCAAAGTTGTTTTCTCTCTAAAATACAACGGCAATGTTGAGATTTCCAAATTCAAATCAAGGTTGGTCGCAAGAGGGTTTTCCCAACTAGATGGTATAAGCTACGAAGAAACTTTCACACCGACTATGACATTTGATGCATTCAGAATACTTTTAGCAGTTGCAGCGTACTCGGGTTGTAAAATAAGACAGCTTGATGTCGTTACAGCCTTCTTGGCTGGAGATCTGCAAGAGCAAGGTTTTATGAAATTAACAGGAGTGTTGGAGAAAACCTTTGGTCAGTATGTACAGCAGTTAAAAAGTATATATGGTCTCAAACAAGCAGCAAGAGTTTGGTATTTGCTACTGACAAAATTTCTCGCATCTCTTGGATTTAAATCTTTGCCAACAGATCCTAGCATTATGATTCGCAATAAAGGCAGTAATGTCATAATTATTGGGATATAAGTTGATGGCATTTTGATCAAGGGGGAGAAATTTGATAAGATCTGCAAGGTCATTGAGGCCTTAAAATCTCGGTTTGAAATGAAAGACCTTGGGATGGCCCGCTTGGTTCTAGGAATGCAGCTCAACTAAAACGAAAAATCGATTAGCTTGGATCAATCTTGATTTACAGCAGAGCTGGTACAAAAGATATATTACCCTACTAGTCCTATATATGCCACCCCTATGGACTCAGGAGCCGTAGCAGTTCTAGAGGATAAAATATCAGAAAGGCTTTCTGATGAGGAGCTGTCTACCTTTCTTAACCTTCTGGGAAAGCTTAACTGACTGTGTCACTCAAGACCAGATAAAGTGTATGCTGTCCATAAATTGCAGCAATTCAGTTCTCGAGCTTTTAAACAACATTGGAAAGTGGTCCTTCGTAGAGTTAGATATATCGCGGGCACGATTCACTATGGGTTGGTCTGGAGTGGAGGGAATCCAAAAGCTGGGGGAGTGGAGGATATAAAATACTACAAAGTTGATCATGTCATTGAAACTCATGCTGGGAGTTCTAAATCTGGTGAATTTCATGTATTTGCTGATGCTGAATTTGCAGAAGATCCTACTACCGGTAAATCTACAAGCGGTATACTTGTGATGATAAACGGTACAGCAACCTGCTTCGCAAGCACTAAGCAAAAACAAGTATCTAACTCAACGTCCGAAGCAGAATATATTGCTGTGAGTGATGTAGCAAAGCGTGCATTATGGGCCTAGATACTCTATGCTAAGCTCAATGGAAGAGAGGTTTTATGGGATGATCAAGGGGTTTAAGGTGGAGAAAGTTCGATTGCTCTCAAATTCGGAGATAATAAAGCGACTGTTACACTTACAAAAGGACTAAAAGGGACGTCAGCTATACGTCATATTCTCACAAGTTTCCATCACATTATTGATAAGGTAGAGAAAGGGAGTCTCAGAACATGCTGGGTGCCAGTAAAAGATATGTTCGCAGACGCTCTTAAATAAAAGCCTTAGGTAAAATTAGATTTGAAGAAAATAGAAGACGTATTGGAGTTAGAGATATTTCTTAAAACTAGGGACCAGGGGAGTGTTGTAAATGTGGTCTGTGCAATGTGCAGGGTAGGTAATAAGCGAGCAGCTCACTTTTACAGAGGGTAATGCAAAAAGATTCGTCCCTAGTCATTCTATAGGTTGATCCTATCTAAATGTAGTAGTTCCGTTGGTCAATCTTTGCTTGGCTCAGCTTAATCTGGAGCGGCATAACCGAATAAGGGAGCGATGCTCTTCACTAAATTTTAGCGAACCTCTAATCTGCGGTGAAAATATCGAATTAAAAATGTTTGGTCCGTCTTATTATGGGTCTAAAAACTTTAATTGAGGGCTTCTGTTTCTAACAACTGGTGTCTGGTAGATCCTCCTCCAGCTGTGATGACCTCTTCACACCTCCTGTGCATATCGCGGAGAATATTCAGAAGCTTTGATGGTTGTGTGCACTCATACCAAGCTTCCTCCATAAGTCTACGGATATCATATACTTAACCTGACTCCTAGTAGCTCCCGTCCTTTCGATGATTTCTTTTCGACTAAGACCATATCGATAGATTGTAAGAATCTATCAAAAATTAGTTTACACAAACATGCGAATTCTCAGACATACTTCGATTTTTTTATCCCGCGATAAATTAGGTGCCCGTACGCGGGTATTTCTTGTGGACGAATTTACTTGCGACATTTCATGAAATTTTAGCTTGAAGACGCTTATGGAGTTGGTGATGATGATGAGAACGGGAAATAATGAGAAAGATGGAACGAGGTAGAAGTTTCGGAATTGTGCAGCTGACGAAGCAAATTAACCGAGAATATTATGTAAAGCACTGGGATTGGCCCATAAAGTAGCTGGGATATACCTTGAAAGACCTATATAACAGGGTCGAATTTTATGGCCTAATACTCTGTACATCTTTAATCCCTAGATATTAGCAATAGTGTTGAAGTGTCAGCCTTTTTGCTTAGATAAGCGCCACGTTGTTAGTAAGCTTGGTCATGCTAGTACTTAGGCATTATGTATTTAGATATAGAGTTAGTGTACAAAAAAAAAAAACATTTTTTTTG
>JAHYSP010005483.1:4068-16700 GCA_019455505.1 Pleochaeta shiraiana
TGGCATTATTCGTAAGATATTAGTATTTTTCACTGTCAATGTAGAATATTGTGAACAAATTGTGGGATAGTGGAAATGGGGATTTGTGTCTATTTGAGAGGAACGGAGAGGGCTGGCATCGAGATTTATGGTAAGGTTTATGCAATGTGCCACTTTTAGTATTAGTGCGTAGTTGATTGGTTCAATACCCTGCAATTATGGAAAGATTGGCCATTATGCAAGTAAAACTAATTGACCCTGATAGCCTGTACGTGTGCAACTACTAATGGGTATTAATCGTCCCATGATCGGTGGGTATTTGTAGGAGTATATCCCAGTCACTCTTTGTACTTCCATGCAAGGATCTGAATTGTGAAAATCAATCTTCGAATACTAGGCTAAAAGGCTTTGTAAGACCCTGGTAATCTCTATTTGACTTTCATAATTCAGATCCTTGTATGGGATTAATTTACAACGCTCAAATCCAAGTTAAGCGAGTTAATATTTCTCATTGCACACCTGCTGCCTCCTCCCCCATGCTCATCCCTCGACCTTTAAGCTTTTGTTTATCTCTTTACACCATAACGGGTTGCTATATGTTTCATACTTTTAAATATTCTACAACGTCCAAGAAATCATAAGGTATTTAACTTATTCTACTTACATTTGAAAAAAATATTTCTTCTTTCCGACCTTTCAGGTTGGTTTTATGGTTAATCCATCTCTGGGTTAGTTAAATAACCTTCCTCATAGTATTAATTCATCCCTAGACTCGAAAGCATTAACATCAAATCTTCATATGCCCAACTTAACTCGAGATCAGAGGTTACAACTGAGTCTAGAATACTGGAAAATTAATTTCCAGTGTAAATTATTTGCACATAGATTTTAACAGTTCATAATGCGGCATACAAAAGATTATGCCGCGAGACAAAAGTTAAGCAGGATTCAGGTTAAGATGACAATTCCTCCGGTCGTGCCTCGCCTAAAAGATCCTCTGGTTGACCTCCAGTACCTACTTCTCCACAAATATACGAGCTGATGACATTTTACGTTCGTCTCGAGAAACCCGCCAAATGCCAAACCTTGAACTGTCGATGAAATTTCCTATGTTGATGGTTGTAGGAACTTCAATTCAAAATGCACTCAATCGGAGATGCGAACGGCGGCTCGTTCGATGCAAGCCCCCAATTCCGGATGTTATCAAATCTAGGTGATTGTTATGGGCCGAACAACACTTTCAATTGACAATTTAAGACTGGCTTTTGATTTGTTGGACCGATGAGATCTATATTAACGACAGTCGGGTCATGTCACAGTATGTTACAAGAATGGTCAGTTTCATTGTAATCAATAGCCAAAGAGATTATCATTTGCTGATACCCGAGAAAGGTCAACGAAGAGTACGAAAGTACTTGTACTATCGACCGCATCAGGAAAGGCAATTCCCGGATTTCTCGGGGCTCTTTCGCCGGAGCTCTTGCTGGCCCCTGTAGCTTCTGGGGAAAAGGGTGGGGGGAGATGATAGGAGAAGGATATTATTAACATATTCATCCCCAACTCACTAATTTGATAAAATCAAACCCAAAAAATCTAGTCGGTCTTTACTTCATACATGACAATAATTCTGTGCATATCGCAGCAGCTGTGACAGACTTTCTCAGACAGCATAGGATCGAACTGATCGCTTGGCCACCTTGCTCTCCCGAATTGAATCATATCGAGTTTATGTGGAGCGCAATGAAAGATCATACATATTCCACATATGATTACTGAAAAAAAGGAAGGCTGCGACATTTGAACGTAGTACGTCAACTTGTTCAGGAGGCATGGAATGTCTGTAATCAACCCGAACTTAAATTTGCTTCCTCGTGATATCAACCAATTGTTGAACAAAATTGTCGTATTTTCCCAGCATCCAAATATGCACCCCGTATATTTTTACGTTTTGGAGTCTTTGAGTATCAGGTAATGTCTCTCGGCTTAACTAATGCGCCTAGCTCTTTTCAAAATTTTATCAACGATACCCTCGGAGGGTATCTTAATGAATTTTGTACAGTTTACATCAATGATATTTTGATATTCAGCGAGACTATGAAAGGACACTAAGAACTTGTTAGAAAGGTCCTAGCACGATTAGAAGAGATACAGATTGATATAAACAAATATGGATTTCACAAGCCATCTGTTAAGTCATATGGTTTAATAATTTCTACCCAAGGTATTAAAATGGACCCTGCGAAGCTTCAAGCTATAGAAAATTAGCCGTATCCAAAAAATCGTCAAAGATCTGCAAAAGGTTCATTGGTTTTGTGAATTTTTATCAGCATTTTATTCACAGATTTGGGTCTATCGATATGCCCTTGACTGATCTACTGAAACAAGATGTATCAATTTTGTGGGGGCTCAAACAGGAAAAATCATTATCCACAATCAAATCAAAATTCATAGATGATGTTGTCCTTCAGTATTTCAATTGAGATAAGCCGGCTCGATTAGAAACTGATGCTTCGGATTAAGCTACTAGAGGAGTCCTTCTGCAACCAAATGCTTCAGGCGACTGGAGGCCTGTTGCTTTCTTTTTTTGGAGGATGAGCCCAGCGGAGTCAAATTATCAAATCTTTGATAAGGGGTTAGTCGCAAATATACAAGCATTCGAAGAATGGCGTTCTAAACTAAAAGGCTCCTCTGATCCATTGTAAGTGGTTACAGATCATGAGGCTCTTGATTATTTCATGAAATCTCGGTTACTCAACCGTCATCAAGCTCGGTGGAATGAATTCCTGTCTCGGTTTAATTTCGTCATTACCTATCGTCCAGGTTGTAAAAATTGTTCCGCTGATGCACTTTCGCGACCGAACTTTGATGATGATAAATCATATGAAAACTTCTTGAAGCAAACATTACTTAAACCCAGCATCATTTCGTCTGGAATGAAAGTATCACCGTCGTTTGTTGATAACGCAGAATCGGATAGTCAGCAATATAATTTGAATACTGTTGATTTGAAAGATTTATCTCCATCCAGTATATTAGAGCGTATTAGCGGCGCGACCCTTTATTATAATTCTTTAAAATTGGTGGCATCTGTATTGAATGGTGTTGGAGCATTGAGAGTACGAAATTTTACTTTAGGCGAATGCTCTTGGAAAGATGGGATACTAAGTTACTAGGGACGAATCGTTGTCCCACAATGCGAAACCGATGAAGCTCTTCCCACAGATATTATTAAATGACATCATGATCCACCGGCAGCTAGTCATCAAGGCGCAACATCTAACTACTCCGCTGTATCATGCTTATTTTTTTTGGCATGGAATAGATTTTTAAGGAACTGTCACATATGTTCATGCACCAAGCCTTTCCGCCATGCTATTCAAAGCCTCCTGCGTTCTCTTCCTATCGCAACACAAAGATGGCGTCATATTGCGATGGACTTTATTGCAGACTTACCACAAAGCAAAATCCTTGATGGTCAAGAATTTAACTCAATTTTTGTAGTTGTTGATTAGATGACAAAGCAAGTACATACGATACCTTTTAACAACATGTCATCCAGAAATACAGCTTACATATTCTCTATGGAATGTTTTAGACTTTATGGCCTTCCTGACTCTATTGTGTCGGATAGGTGTCAAGGAACAAGGTGTTGATTTATATCATGTGACATGTAATTTAACACGTACCTCACAATGTATATAACTTGTCGGAGCCCATCAAGAGCTCCTTTTCTTCTTTGTAGACAATCTAATTCACCAGATCTTAAAATTGTCGAACTAGCATCTACTAAATATCGTGAAATATTGTCTACCCCACTTACTACTGCCCTCGCGTGTTAAAATACTACAAATCTTCTGACCCGTGCAATTACAATATCTCATAGTCATTTTCAATTATTGAAATGGAAAATAATCCTTGAAATCTGGAAGGCACTGGAATTCCACCACAACAACTAAATGCATCTTTAGTGGAAAAGTTCCGTGAACGTGATGCAGCCTTTTTGCAAAAATACTCACTCCTTTGCTCTGTTCCTAACCAACAACTTTTTATTCAAGCCATGCAGAACGGCATTCAAGGCAATAACGCAGTAAATCTCAGTTGAGAAATTATGACATTAGCAACTGCGTACGTACAAGTAGAAGGTGAGCTCCTCCATTACAAGAATAATTATGATACATTCCTCGGGAAAAATCAGGAACTCTCAGACGCCATTACGAAACTTGACAAACAGAAAAAGACAGCAAGTTCAAGTAGCTCGCAGTTACAGCAACAGATTGCCAAGCAGCAGCAGCAAACGAATGCCCTGCGAAAGCAAAATGAATCCCTTCAGCAAAACCAGAATCTGGACCAGCAATTGACAATCTCTCGCCAGAATGCTTCCGCCCCACAACGAACGGCTGAGCACCCTGACCCTGATGAATTCTCTGTCGATGACTCTGCGTCACGCAAAGAACTACCACTTTTTATTAGAAAATTGAACTTGAAATTTATTGCTAACGGAGATTGGTACCCTAATGAACAGTCAAAGGTGTTATATTTGGTCTCCCGTTTGAATGGTAAGGCATACCCCACAATTTCACATGGCACAATTAGATTCAATTCAACTGAAGCTATTTTGGCTCTACTCGAACAAGCCTTCTCAGATTTTAACGAATACAATGCCGCCCGACGAGAAATTCTCACAATCAAGCAGGGATCAAAGGACACATCGACGCACATTTATGACTGGTTCGATATAGCACAGAAAACCAAGCTATCTGACGAATCTTTGATCAACCATTTCTACGACTCGTTAAATCCAGCTATAGTAGCTCATATTCAGAATCGTATGATGCTACTCCAACCGCTTCCTACAGATCTAACATCCTATCTTGTCGATGTTCGACATATAGACGCTGTCCTTCGGTACTCTAATCCTAGCTACACAAAGTCTAAATATTCTACAAGTAATCACCATCTCTATAACCCCCCGCTCTTAATTTTACGACTCTCCCTACCTCCTCACCTTCTTCAACACGATCAGGAGAATCAATAGACTTGAGCGTCTCAAGCTTAAACCGAATTATCACGTGGACTTCAGCAGATGCCGCTAACCATCGAATCCCACGAAATGAGGCAGAGAAATTCGCTAAGCGTGCATACTGTTTTGAGAATAAGCTGTGCAGCTGGTGCTATGATCCGGGACATCGAGTCCGAATTTGCGCCGAGGCGAGATGAAACAATGGTAAGACCAGGTCTGCGGACAGCAAAACTGTAGTCGAGGAGGAAAAAGCTTAGTCTCCGATCATAGTCGCGATCGGAGACTTTAAGAGAGTAAATTAATTGAGGAATCAGTAACGGTTATGATAGAAGATATGAAGCTATCAGGTATCAATGGCGAATGAATTTCACAGATATTGTCTCTGTCGACACCACACAATTACCACCTTCTCCTATCCTGCATTATAGACGTAAATAGAATTACATTTCAGACCCAAACATTTCCTATTGCGGCGCTGCTGATGAATTTTACGACCTTAACTCTGCGCAAAGAAATAGTCTCCCTATAAATCTACTACCGCAGCCCTTGCCAACTTTATCTAGCTGACGGTAAGCTGGCGGCTCAAATCACCCATACAACAACCCTGAAACTCAATCTCCTTGGTCAAGAAGAGACATTAACCCTATATCTAACTAATTTCGGCAGGTATGAACTTATATTAGGACGCAAATGGCTCAAGAAGCACAACCCTTTTATCGATTGGTTAAATGACTTTGTCTATTTCAATTCCAATTATTGTAAACAGTATTGCCTCCCTACCCAAATTAGCCAGGTACTAGTCCCTAGCTTTAAAAATTATGTATTAAATATAGAAACAAATTCTGGAGAAGCCACCAATGGCCGATCAAGGAAAATCGGTGGTGGCTCGGCTTTCCAAACACTACCTAAAGAGAAAGGAGTCAAAATTTTCTCTTTATATTTATACGAGGTAGACCAGAGTCTTAAAGAAAAAGGCATCAAGACATCCCCTCCACCATTAAAAACCTTATCAACTCAGTCTTATAATAATCTCATTTTCGCTCAAAAAAAATGTATTCAAATTTGTATCAACCTGCTAAAAACTCCGACCATAAGATACAACCTAAATCAACGGCAACCGACATGCACTTGGCAGGCTTCTCTCTGGAAGACATCCAAATCGCTCTCCAGACAAAATATCGGCCCGACCCCACTAGAAAATTGCCCGTATATTACCATCATGACTTAGCGGTTTTTGACCATAAAGGCGCTGATACACTAACCCCTTATAGAAGCTGTGATCATAAAATCGAAATTAAGCCGGGCACCACATCACCACACGGTCCGCTCTAGAACATGTCTGTCGAAGAACTCTAGGTTTTGCGTAAATACCTCAACGAAAAACTGGAAAAAGAATTTATTCGTGCGAGCAAGTCACCTGCTGCAGCGCCTGTCCTTTTCGCCAAAAAAAAAAAAAAAAAAAACCTGGAGCGCGGACTACACTTTTGTNNATCCTAGCTAAAATTAGTAATGCCAAGTGCTACATCAAGCTAGATATTACTGCAGCATTCAACTACATTCGAATTAAAGAAGGTCAGGAATGGATGACAGCATTTAACACGTGTTATGGGTTATTTGAGACACTGGTAATGTCTTTCGGGTTGTAAAACGCACCAGTAACCTTCTAAACACGTATAATCGAAACCCTGAGACCTTATCTCGACAAAATTTTGTGCCGCGTATATCGATGACATCTCAATTTACTCCAATGATCTCCATTCACACAAAACCCATGTCAACACTGTATGTAATTGACGTGCTAGGAAAGACTGGCCTGAATTGCGATATTAAGAAATGCGCCTACAAATCCACTACCTGGGCAAGCTAATTCCCCGCTACCACCTATCGCACTTGATGAGTTGGGTGAAAAGCTATTCGCTATCGAATTGCTATACTTGACTCAAAGCGGAGCAAAGGTAAGAGAAAAATTTACTACTGTATCTTGTGGCGAGGCCAGGACCCTGAAGATAAGACATGAGAGCCTCTCCAGAACGTTGTTAACGCAACAGCCTCTATTCAAGAGTTTGAAAGACGCTTCTCTAACAAGATAAAGCCAAAAAAAAACGAGAGATTGAGACGTAAAAAAAAGAGGGCAAAGAATTCTTTAAAAAATTCTATCACCAAGTAAAAAAAAGTAGGGGGTGGGACGGGACCATATGTCATGGAACAAGGTGTTGATTCATATCACGTGACATGTAATTTAACGCGTACCTCATAATGTACATAACTTGTCGGAGCTTAAAGAAAGCTCTTTTTCTTATTTGTAGACAATCTAATTCATCAGATCTGATATTATCGATCTAGCATCTACTCTATATCGTGACAATAGGGGCACTCAATTTACCTCTGAATTTTAGAAGTGGCTTTGTAAGCTTCTTGATATTGATCACCGTCTCTCAACAGAATTCCACCCCTAAACGAATGACCAAACAGAATGTATGAATGCGCGAATAGAGCGATATCTTAGAGCTTATGTAAATTTCATTTAAAATGACTGGGCTTGCTACTTATCTTCGGCAGAATTCTCCCTCAACAATCACAATTCCCAAATGACGGGTGTATCACCTTTTTTGGCTGTTTACAGAATGCATCCTAGATCTAGTTTGTTATTATCTCCTCCCAATTGCAGAAGCCTCAGTTCCTGAATCAATAAAATTTGAAAGAAAAGATACCGATGATCTAGCAAAGAACGCAAAGTACGTGGAAAAATTTATCGCAGATTATCTACACCTTAACGCAACCGAGAACGAAGAGCAAGTAAATGAGAAAATAGAAGAACCGTATCCATTTAAATTCGGAGATTTTTATGTGGCTAAATTTTAAAAAATATTAAATCACTGCGACCAAGCAAGAAATTAAAAAAAAAAAAAAAAAAAAAAAAAAAAAATTANNNNCAGAGTTGAGGAATTTAAAGAATTGATAAAAGAATTTTCATGTAATGAAATTCGTTCAAACTTAAAGCCTAGGGATCAAATACCCAAAGGAATTGAAAAAAAAACAAAGTTTTAAAGAGAAAATCTTACTGGAGCTTGACTTATGGAATAAAATAAAGAGTGTAATATCACAATATCTCTGAACTAAATAAAGCCTTTTCGTGTAGTTTACAGACCACAGCTTGGCCCCACATCGCTTAGCAAGCAATGCCCTTTTGCGTCTATTTTGTGAGTCTTGGTGTTTGGAAAACATTCTCATATATATTCTATCTATCCAATTGATTTTAAGATACTCATTATATACTGATGAAAATTATGACTAACAAGATTATCATAAGGGCTGGTAGATGTCCGTTGTGTTCGTTCATTCAAGCCTCGCCAATTATTTGGGTCAACGCGACCCCCTTAAGAATCTACTTACACGTATATAATGTACGACTGCTTCAGTCGATTCATATCTAGAATTTATATATATATATATATATTGTACTTTACATATAATACAAAAATACCTTTACTCAATTACTATTCAAGAGAGAAATCGAGAGTTTCTATTACTACTATCAACTATTCCTTTATCACTTAAAGCCGTATCTATTACTCTGCGAGACATTTCCTCCAAGATATTCCGTGTATACGATTTTAACATGAATATTCTATGTTTGTTATTCTGTAATTTTTTTTTTTTTTTTCTTTCTTTTTTTGGTTATTTAGTTTCCTAAGAAGACCCTTGAAGGGCTCATGTATATAAAAGGGGAAGTCTTCCTTCTCAAGCTCACAGGTCTCCCCACGTTATTATGAATCTTTGCTATAATTTAGTTACAAAAAATTTGATATCAATCTTGTTATTATTATTGTTTTTGTTCTTGATAATATATATTGGATTCAATGTTAGTTAACAAGAAGAATTCATATACTAACTTATTGTTATTCTTTAGCTCGTGATATTTAAGTCTTTTAATTCAATTCTGAGTTCAAAGAAACTTAACTTGCCCTCCCTCCCCTGAATCTTGACAGTTTATGAGCCCCAGAAAATATAAGCATGGGACTTATAAAATTGGTGCTAAATGGTTCTGAATGCCCTGTTCATCCGACTTATTCCCCTGTTTTTAACTCACGTCGACTTGGATAAATTTTAGAGTTTTTTGAAGTATTATGGACAGCAAAGTATTTCCCTATGTTATGAAATTGTATAGACTTTTATTCAGGCTGCAGCTAGTAATTAATTTATGACTTGCTTACGACTAGTTAATGACTAATCTTATAACTATTCCTGTTCTGTTGTCATCCAGATTCAATCCATATCAAATGTCTCTGTGAACAACTAATTACACTGTATGTGATATATGTATCGTGCCCATATTTGATTGCTGAATTAGTGATCCTTTTCAATACATTTCTATTTATCAACCCCAGCTATACTCCTGACATATTTTTGAGCCTAATTTTTTTCTGTTTTCTTTTTATAATTTCTCTTCTTCTGTCTTTCTTGCTTTCTACCATTACTCGATCGAAATTTGATAGTTCATGTAGGGATATATAAAATATTAAAATCAGTCAAGGCTTATATAGAATTGTACTGTAGCAATCTGTGTCTGAACAGGCTATATGATGAAGTTGGATGACTAAGCTATTTTTCTTTTATTATATAAAAATTCAGTTTCCTTTCACCGAAGATAATTAGAAAGCAACACGAATATTATCCACACTTCTATCCAATCCTACTCGAGTAGTCCTGTAAAAACCAACAGTTGATGGTTTTCTTTTTACATACACATATTACGTTAAGTATTTTAATCTGTCTTGTAAAGTAGTAGTATGTAGTTCAAGTTACTATTAATTAATGTATATATAAATTAATCTAAGTATTCAGTAAGATTTAACCCAAATTTTTTGAATTATTTTTCAAGGAGAGCTCTGTATTATTTCTTCCTGAATAACTACGCGTTTCACGCCTTTTTTTTCTATAATTTTTTCTTTTCAATAATCATTGAAAACTTTCCAAATGCCTTATATTTCTCCATTAAATCCGTACTTTGACGCCAATAGCTTTATGTTACAATATTTTGAACTTCTATTATTAATCATAATAACAACTTAACATTCAGGGCTGATTTCACCTTGACTCCTTTTACTCTAGAATTGCTTCCAAGATCTACATTGTATATTTTTTTTTAGTGTCTTTCTTCATTGTTCTGTCCTTCAAGTTCTTCTCTCTCTTCTACCGTCATTTGACTATCAGCTTTCTTAATTTTTACAAATAAGATTAAGATGATCAGAGAAAGGGTCGCACAGCTGACCTCGAACCAAAAAACAGCTTGAAATCTCTGTCTTGGAGAATTACGAAGAGCAGTTTTCGAGTATGAATGTACAATATCTGCGAATCCAAGCATGACTGCAATACCAAGATGACAGAGAAGGGAAATAATAGCGCCGGCTAATCCTTGCTGACTTTTGGGAAGGGATGTTGTAATGAAGATACTAGCTACATTAAATGTAATATCTATCCCAATAGGTGCGAAGATCATGGATGGGAAAACAAAAGCCCAGTAGCTTGCACCTGTTGGTGCAATTGCAAAGAGAAGTGGTGCAATAATCCAGGAGACTCCAGAAATAATTATCAGAACTGTGCCTGGAAGCAAATGAAGAAAAAATCCTCCAAATGTTGATATCATGCAGCCACCAAGGGCCATTGGCGTAAACCATGCAATTAATTGCAATGGTGAAGCACCCATAATGCTATCCATATAGAATGTGGAATAAAAAAGAAAGATTCCCAAAGACCCAAAAATCAAAAATAAAGAGAGAAACAGTGCTGACATGCATGGGACTTTGAAAATAGAAGCAGGAACTAGTGGTTGTGAGGCTAAATGAGTCTCAATATACGCTGCTACTAGTAAAATAAAACAACCAATAATGAATGTGGAATAAATATAGGGCGTTTTCCAGCCATTAGGTGCATGGGATGAATCAACAATAGCGAATGTAAAGAGAACTAGGCCTATGACAATCAGTATTGATCCAAGCCAATCTATTTTAACCTTTTCTTTGGCATTCCGTTTTATCTGAATATCCGATGGAATAAAAAGGTAACTCGTAAGGGTCGTGGTTGCTGAAAAAAAAGCTCCAACCCAGAAGAACCAGCCCCAGGATGAGTACTCGGCTGCTATACCGGCGAAAAGAATTCCAAGAAAGAATCCCAATGGAGCGCAAGCACCATAAATACTGAAAACGATATTTTTCCGTGGACCTGGTCGATATATGCTACCCAGAATCATCAAGGAAGATGGAAGAAAAGCAGCCGGTCCTAAGCCTTGAACTGCACGACAGAAGTTTAACATCATGTTACCGTTTGAAAAGCCTCCAATTAGACTCCACACAGCTAACCAAGCAAAACCAGTCACGTAAACTGGATAGCCCCCAATAATGTCAGAGATACGACCAAATATTAGGAGAAAACCAGCCACTATCAAAGAAAAAGAACTAGCCGGCCAGACTGAAGACTCCTGAGGAATATGTAGTTGCTCAGTTAGTGTAGGAAGAATCACAGTGAATCCCGAGACGAAATATTCCTGTAAAAGTTGTCAGACTAATAATGAGATAGTAAAAAAACCTTTAGATGAAAAGAGTACCGAAAGGATTTGAGCCATTGAAATGGAGAAAACAAAGCCTATCTCCGCCCATTTCGAAGGAAAAACTTGGGGTCTTTGGTTCCCTAGACGTTTGATTCGAGAACTTAATGTTTCCTCGTATTCTGACTTGAAATCTATCGTTTGTGGATTCATCTCACGTTTATTTAAATTTGTACCTCAATCGGAGTTGACCAAAATTTTCCACCAACAACCTTCTTCTTGTGACCGAAGACGATATTTTTGTAAGAGAGCAAGAGCTTGATAATAATAACCAAGAATAATTTTATATTATTAATGGCCACTAACTTGATATCGAAGCTCTTTAGTTAGACTCGCTATAAAAAGCCCACTCCCTCTTCAAGGACTTTCCCAGCGATAAGAAGACCTCTGATGAAGAATAAAATACACTAGAAGATAGAAGCTACTTTAAACTACTTTGAGTATACTTTTATCATTAAAGTTTCAAACATGACAAGCGTGTGAGACAATAAGCCTCGGAGATTATTTTTCTCGAGTATTGAATCAAATGTTGATGGCCTAAAAAAGAAAAAGTAAAGAGAGATTGTGTGAAATATAGATAGTGAGAGAGAGAGAGAGAAGAGAGAGATAAAAAGAGAGAGAGAGAGAGAGAGAGAGAGGGAAATGATTGGTATCATTGCCCATTTCATGAGCAGGTACGCACTGTCTGCACTTCGACCGATAGCTAGGCCAGTACTTGCTCCACTTACTGTTAGATTGACAAAAAAACTAACAGGGACATTGCCGAAAGAGTCATGACTTGTGATTCAAAGGGCTATGGAGACCGCTAAAAGGAAATAGAATCAGTAGCTTATTAATGACAGATGTGAATGCGGAAAGAATTAAGAAATGTATTTTTTCATTTTATGCTATTCCCGCAATTTAGGGTGGTTGTTTACCCAAGATGATGCTCCCGCAGGGATATGATGAAAATCATAGCCTCTAACTGCATAGTTTAAGGTTTTTTTACTTTTTTTTTTTTTCTATCGAGATGCCTATATAGAGCCAAGG
>JAHYSP010005496.1:0-13796 GCA_019455505.1 Pleochaeta shiraiana
AATAATAATAATAATAATAATAATAATAATAATAATAATAATAATAATAATAATAATAATAATAATAATAATAATAATAATAATAATAATAATAATAATAATAATAATAATAATAATAATAATACCTACTAACGCCAGTTTTGTTTCCATAAAACACCATAGAAATGGAAAGCCACACACCTCCCTCTAACTCCTCGGCATCGCAAGCAAACTCTCCCTTTCCCGTATCTGAGAAATCGCGTCTTCCCCCAGAGGTTACATACAGTAGCAAAGAAGTGCTTTATTTGTCTATTAAATCCTGGGCTAAAAGAAACTCGTACGCACTCAGGATTCAGCGCTCAAACAAGATCCACAACAGCTGCCGAGTCCGGATTGTATACAGCTGCGACTGAGCGGGAAAAGTCCCACCAGAGCAAATTCCGGAGAAAAGAAACTATACTCGCAAACGGAAGACGAAATCTAGGAAAACTAATTGTCTATTTTCTGTAATTGCTACAGAGCATTCAGATGATCATTGGATGTCATCTCATCGACCCGACCCAAAGCACGGTATTAATGACCATCCTCTAAGTCATTCAGCTATATCACATCCTTCTCATCGTAAATCGAACGATGAAGTAAATGACAAAACTAAAGCTCTTCATGAAGCAGGTCAGTCTCATATTCCATGCTGCAAATCTGCAACTAAATCAAATAGTAGGTTTTAAGCCCGCTCAGACAGTAAAATACCTTCGCTAGGTTACATCAATACCCTTCCTTCCTCATGATGTATATAACATGAATACCCGATTTAGACGAGAGGAGTCACATGGACTAAGTCCGAATGATGCTCTAATCTAGCATCTAGAGGACAAAAGAATACACTACTGGACGAAAATTTCAGCAAATAATCGCATGGAATGTCTGTTTATTGCATATCCGGACTCGATTGACTTAGCTACGTCGAATCAGGACGTCGCTCTTGTAGATAACACGTACAAAACTATTAAGTTTGATATGCCTTTACTACATATGATTGGTAAGCATATATGCTAGCCATGACCTTCAATGTTTTTTTTAAAACTTTATTAAGGGGTCACTAGTTAATGTTTATCATTTTCTATTGGATTCTGTTTTCCTGGTGAATACACCGAAGACTTTGTATGGGCTTTATAATGTTTTAAGGAACTTAGCATTAACCCATCAGTCTTGGTGATGGATGGTGATCAAGTCCAAAAAAATGCGTCTGATGAGGTCTTTCCAAGTTCATCGACTATATTATGCACATGGCACGCTAATCAGTGTATCATTGCCAAGAGCAAAAATATGGTCGTAGAGGAAGGATGAAAAGAATTCGAGGCAGAGGGGCGTGGAATTATTTAAGCGCCTACGCCTGAAATATTTACCCGTCAATGGACGGAATTTCAGGCTAAGTACTCGAATGAAAAGACACAAACTTGTGTGTCATAACTTGAAAGTTTTTGGTTGAGAATAGGACAGCGGGAGCGTCTTCTCCAGGACTTGACCAACGAGGTCCTTCATTTTGGTATGTGAACGACTTCTAGGGCTGAGGGTGCACACGTATACATTAAACATTATCTCGGTGGGAAAAAGAGTCGGGGCGGCTTGTATACTATTTGGTTGAATATCGCGAAGGCTGTTGTAAACTAAAATGCAGCCATTACAGCTCGGACAAATATTGCTCGAGACTTTACACCTATTGACATCGATAAGCAACTTTTTCAAGGATGCATTGTTATTGTCACCTAGTATGCTTTTCAACTGGTTCAGAAGAGCATAGATCCTTCACTTCAGCCACTAGCTCCATGCACTGGAGTTTTTATCAGTCAATGGGACTGCCCTGTGTTCACATTCGTGGGAGAAAACTTCGTGTAGGAGCTCTGGACCCATCAGATTTCCACCCTAACTGGAATTGTTAACGAAACACTCACTCTCTATCACTTACAAATACGGTCTTGGCAGGTTAGAATCGAGCGAGCATCCTGAATCCAGAAGTACACCCTCGCACAGGACGCATCCTTTCTGTGGGAGAACAACAATCAACGAGACAGGCACTATGTTGTTCGACTTTTCATCAGAAAGCCCATTCGAGAACTAGCTGCAGCTGCCCTGTGCGGAATTTGCAATCTTAGGATACATATTTTTTGCGATTTATCGAATCCAGTGGGCCTTTGGGGTTGAAGTAGACAGATTATTATTCGGCAAGTTCCTTGGGCACCGAATAACCTAATTATTGTGATGCTTTCTTTTATTTTTAATATTAAGATATGACTTGGAAACCTCCAACTAAATTTTGAGAAAATCGACGTTGGTTTTCAGCTTCAACTAATACTAAAAACTTGAATTTAATTTATCTACTGCTTACATTGTATTCAATTATTTTAAAAAATATTTCTATATTCAGATTATAACGCGCTAGAATCAACATAACTGTAAAAATAAATGAGTGTAAAAGTAGATCAGTATTTTTGCTTTATTGAATTTTAGTGCCTCAGAGCGAAGCTGCACATTAATTGATCCTTATCTAAAAAAAAACTTACTAAAAAATTCTTTAGATTTTTTTCTGGTCACAAGAGTCCAAAAATCAGAGTTGGACAGTAAGACTACTTCAGGAAACACCTATAGATGCAGTGAGCTGAATTTAAATGATTTAAAAAAGGCTAAACATACAATTAGCTTCCATTTGAGACAGGAGATGAATGGTTCGAATCCGACTGACCCTTCCACAATCTCGCGGTGGTTGTGTACAGGATTATGGAGGTATGTCTGGTTAATCCAGGTTTTGTATTTTTACTTGGATGGGTGTTCATGGATGAGGGGAGACTGTTGGTGAAGCAAAAGCGAACATCGTAGTGGCATCTACAAATGTGTCATAGGCTTAAGACTGAATACACATTAAATGATCTAAAAAAGAGACGCAACATCCACGACAGTCTTCCGGTAGAACAGATAAACTTCAGATTGTAGATAGAATAGCTTTCGCTGCTGATAATTCGATGACTGACAAAAATGCTGACAATCATACCCGCGAAATCTTGTAGAACTCACTGCTAGATATTGATTGGTTGCATTGTGTGGTTCAGAGTCGATGAAAGATAAATGTAAATACAAGAGAGTCAATGACTTTGACCAGCATAGAGTTTAGCCTTAATCCGAATTCAGGCCCATCCCCCCATGATTGTGATAATTTTCTTCAAGCAGAGGGAATCTTTTTGCCAACCTTTGACTATTAAGTTTTTCTTACAACTTTCCTCACAGAGACAGTACTGATCTAATGAGAAATTTTTACGAACCAGGGGAATCTTGGTTACCTGATCGCCCTCATCTAATACCATTCTGAACGCATTGAAAAGCTATATGCATACAGTGAGGGATCATAAAACATCTATATACCTTAAATTTTATTTAATCTGCTTTTACTGGTAACAGAAATTTTCTGAATTGGTTTCAAAGATTGATAAATTTGCAATCTTAGCCAAGTACTATATTAATAATACATTAGGCAGTCAAGGCATATTAAATAAATGCTAGGACCTGCAAGAGAGATATTGAACGTTTTTGTAAAACAAAGATTACCAGGCCGAAACTTCGTAATTTTCCTGGTGGATTTCATTAGTAAATTCTTTTTCACATACGCCGAATATCGTACCTCAGAAAAGTAGGTTGTTACGACCGTTCGATCAGCAAATTTTCTTCCGGCCAGTGATCGTAGTGCTTTTCCCGCCGATTCAGGTGTATCAAACTTTACAAATATCTTACCTACACCGTTTGACTGTCTGCTTCCTCCAGTAGGCCTTGGAACTTTCATGTCCAAAACTTTACCGTACTTCTCACATTCTTCTTTTACATCCTCGCAAATCTCTGTTTTTAATAATTTAGAAAACCACATCTAGTTCAAGAAAGAAACTTACCTTCATAATCCTCGTTGTCAATTAGCTCTTCTGGAGTAACCATATTAAGCAATTGTAGTACCCGACCTTCTTCCATGCCGGAAGATGTAGTTCCCGCTAGCATTGACATTGCATTTACACCCATTTCAAGACCAGACACTTGAGTGTGTCCAATACTGGCTCTTTGGACTTTCAGGTGTTTTTCTCCAAGCTCCATTCCGTTAAGACCTTCCACAGCAATATCAGTAGCCGGGGGATCAGTGTATTCACAAAACGCAATTCCCTGTCAAATTTTAGTGATGCACTGTCTTAAATAAGAGAGAATTTATTTACGCGAGATTCCTCTGTACTGCTGTCTTTAACAAGTACGAAAGCTTTTAGCTCTCCAAATGATACTAGAAGCTCAGTTACTTGTTCATCAGTGAGATATAGAGGAATATTAGATATGCTGATCTTATTTTGTGTGTCCACGACCACATTAGAAATAACTCCGGGCTCGTACGGAGTCTCATCTGTGATTGCAGGTACAATGTAGTCTTTTGGACGACGAATAGAGAGCCCTTTAATGGTACCATTTGTACTTCCATTTGCATATTCATCTTCCATTGTGATCCCATCCAGGGCAAGTGCCATTGTAGCATCTGTTGGCTGTTTGAATTCGATTAATGCAAAAGATCTATCTTTTGAGATTTGCGCGGAAATACAAGGATCGGATCCTTCAATAACATTCAGACCGTTGAGCTGTAAGTTAAAGAAGCTAATGAGGGCCTCCTCAGTAGTTGAGGGAGGGATAGTATGAATCAGGAGGCGCTTGGCTTGTCGAGAATTTGATGGTTTGAGGGCCGCGTTGGTTACAGATCCATTTGGCTGAGCCATAAAAGCCTGTAGTTTGCTTGGGTCCATAGGCTGTTGACGAGGAGCTCCGGGTAATGGAAACATGCCCGATAACTTTGCTTGTTCCGAAGTTACATTTTCATAACCAGGTGGCTTAATATCCCATTGAGTTAAACGTCGTCTACGTTCTAGGATAGGGACTACCTCTGTTAAATCAGGGGTAGGCTCCTTCTTTTTGGGCGGTGGAGAAGCAGATTTCTTGCGATCTCTCCCTTGCTGAGCCAAAAAGCCATCATCACCACGATCTTGTCTGGCACCTCTTCGACCTCCTCCGCCACCTCTTCTATCGTCAAATAAATCTCTGTTATCTCTACGTGGAAGTCGATCATCATCGTCTCTCCTGATATCTCGACGCGATGAGCCCCGATCTCTGTCCCATTCTCTATCAGCACCACCCCTTCTATCTCTTCCAGAATATCTATCTTCACGCTCGCGTTCTCGGTAGTCGCGACTTGAGGAGTAAGAATCTATATCACCATCCCGGCGAGATTGACGAGAGCCCCGATGAGCCGGTGAGCGTGAACGCCGTCTGTCTCGATCTCCACCTCTATCATCGCGTAAAGACTGATTGATGTCAGAATTTGAGTACAGTAAAAATGTCGCACTTACAAGATGATCTCGGCTGGAGCCATGACGACCGGAATCTATTAATATACAAAAGTTAGTCGTTTTTATTCTAAGTAATAAAAATTTTTAAGTCAAATAAATTGGAGACATACCTCTCGATGATGAATAGCTATCGCCGTTCATATTTTTAAGAACAAATGTTGAAGCTCTGGATGTTCACAAGTGTGAATGTCGCAACAGTTTGGTTCGCGCTAGCCGGTGGCCTTTGAAATTTCGTCCCGACAACTGCAGGCAGAAGCAGCATCCCTGCACAAATATTGGATTCTGACTACTAGTGACTCTAATTTTATTTGTGATTCTATTGCATCAAATAGTGCATTATGTTATTTACTGATTAAATGTATGGCAAATCTTAAAGTATCACAATGGCACATTTTGCCGATTGCCCTCGCAGAACTTTGCATAGAAACTACTCTAAGATGTGGACAATCTTTCCGCTGGAAGAATCTCTTCGAAAACGAGTGGTATGAGTGGATCAATCGCTACAGTTTCATTAATGAATAAACTAATTTTCATTAAATAGGAGTTGCGCTCTTCACGGTCGAATAATTTTATTGAAACAAGACTCCACGCATCTTTATTACAGGACATTTCGGCCTAGTAATCAGTCTAATAACTCGTCTCCGTCAGAGGCCTTAGTTAAAAAAGGATCAGCCTGTGAATATGACGACACCGAAGCTCTAATTCATCAATACTTAAACCTAGAGCCCAATCTTACAGCATATTATCAGTATTGGTCTTCAGTGGATCCAAATTTCAGCAAAAAAGCACTGAAATTTACTGGAGTTCGGATATTGAAGCAGGACGCTTGGGAGGCGCTGATTGGATTTATCTGTAGCAGCAACAACAATATTATTAGAATATGTCAGATGGTAAAGCTATCTAATTTTATTGAGCAGCATATCTAACTCTTTGCTCAGGTGGATAATTTATGTACTCATTACGGTCGACTCATTGGTCACATTGGCGACCAAGCATATCACGATTTCCCACCTCCTGAAGCTCTCACAGGCAACGGAGTTGAATTGCACCTAAGAAAATTAGGATTTGGATATCGTGCAAGTTACATTGTTAAAACAGCGAAAGTTATAGCTTTAGATAAACCACCAGGGTGGCTCCAGAGCTTGAGCAACCCGGAGCCATTTGACCAAAATTTTGATAAGAATCTAAGTATTACTAGTGGTAGAGAAGGATATCGCAATGCTCATTTTGAATTACTGCAACTGCAAGGTGTTGGGCCTAAGGTGGCTGACTGTGTCTGTTTGATGGGTCTGGGGTGGGGCGAAGCTGTTCCCGTCGATACTCATGTATTGAAGATTGCTCAACGTGATTATAAATTTGAAAAAGGTAAAAATAAAAGCCTAACTAAAGCCACGTATAGTGCCATAGGAGATCATTTTCGGCAACTTTGGGGAAAAGAAGCAGGCTGGGCGCATTCAGTTCTTTTCGCAGCTGAATTAAAAATCTTTTCTGAAAGGCTAATTGTTAGTAAAGAAGTTCCTGAATTATCAACCAAGAAAGAATCGGGTAGATTAATAGTTAAGAGAGTGTTTGGCAATGATGAATTCAGAAATGAAACTCCTAATGTAGAAAGTCTGAGCATCAAAAGAACAAAACGCAGAAGAGTAATTTGATCCATTTCTAATCCTAGAAACTCTATCTTAAAATTTTGTGAAATAAAAAATTGAATCCCAATGAAACTTGATACTGGCTTGGCCTAGCACAGGGCCTTTCGTAAACGAAAAACAACAACCTATTTTTATCATGATGCTATGGCCTTCATGGTTCGGGCAGCAGAGGGATGAGAAGAAAGTGCGACCCGTCTCATGGCTTGGTAATCTTAATTCCACAGACTGGGATCATTACACTGATCCTAGGACCATCGTTCCAACTGTCCTCCTCACTACGATCGCCCTGTTATCTACTCGGATCCATCGTTCATATCTGAGGCGTATTCCAGAGGCATCTTATATTAAGCCAGGATTCTTTCGAAAAAGGAGTCTATTTGGAACGGTGACAAGGGTGGGCGATGCAGATAACTTTCATCTTTTCCACACACCTGGCGGAAGGCTAGCAGGCTGGGGATGGTTCCCAGGAAGAAAGATACCCGATAAAAAAATGGATTTGAAGGGGAAGACTATTCATGTACGACTGGCTGGAATTGACGCACCAGAACTAGCTCATTGGGGAAAGCCAGGGCAGCCATACTCAACCGAAGCAATGACCTGGCTTGAGAGTTACATTCACAACCGCCGAGTACGAGCTTACATATACAAAAGAGATCAGTACGAACGCGTTGTTGCAACTGTTTGGGTACGACGGTTTCTGTTTCGCCGAGATGTGGGGAAAGAGATGTTGAAGGCTGGGTGGGCCACAGTTTATGAGGCCAAAACAGGCGCTGAGTATGGAGACTATGAGGAAGCATACAGAAAAGCAGAACAGCTAGCTAAGCGGAAGAAGGTCGGCATGTGGGCCAAGAGGTCCAAACGTTACGAGAGCCCTAGAGATTACAAAACAAGAACTGCTATTAAAGAATGATGATGAAAGAGTTGATTGAGGCTCACAAATTTTTTGACAAAAATATTTTGTAGTGAACGATCAAGTTCTTTAATTATAGAAGTTAATTAAAAGCTGAACGTTTATCACCCAATTCGAAAATATAAATTAATTGCAAAAATTAGGAAATGCTTTTTATAGATTTAAATATACGCTGTTCTTATATGGCCAAACCAATTCCACTAATTCTTGTGTTATGATACAGCTACAACGAATGTCAAGTTTTAATAACAATATATTCATAGCAAGTTCTCTGATAAAAATTTTGAAAGAAAAGTAACTATCTGTTGATACACTACACTTACCACATTTTTAACAGAGCTACCCAAGATCGCCTGCGGCATAGAGAGCGAAGGGCTCTTCAATACTATAAGCCCAAGACCACAATGTGGGTGAGGTTTTAACACAAATGGTCAGGTACTGAACGGAATTTCCAAGGATGGTAGGTTAGATCCCTAGATCGAGATTCTAGGAGACAATGGGTACTAACCAACAAGAGTTTGGGAGGAATGTCAATGTTACGACGAGCTTAGTAATAGACCAACTCGTCGTCTTCGAGGTAGCGTGTTATCAAGTATAAGGAAGGGGACAGGATAGGGACGTAAAGAAGGTAAGAATTAATAGGGAAGCTTGGGTGCGTAGAAACAGAAGCTAGAAAGTAATCTCAGTATCTTCGAGTCAAGGTAAGGATATTATTCAAAGTTAGAGTACAAAATGCAAAGCTGGACAACTATCTGCATAATAATCTTCATACTTTATATAGCCCGGTAAGCTGTTTCGTCTGTGCTCCGTAAGAATTACAACTCGGTCAACTCCGTAATCAATTACGCAAAAATTTGCTTAACATGAAGACAAAAACCTATTTAGCATTGAAAGGAAACCCAACGAATATTAGAACAAGAGTACGTAAACAGAATTAATAGTGTAGATAATACTATGTCAGTCCGTAATACTTACAAAACTGTAAGATTCATGCATACCATTTAGGGTATGGTGCTGGATCTAATGTCGATCCTCTTTGAAATCCATTTTTGGCAGTATATTCGGACACGATAGAAAAAAACTCCTTACGCGCCTCAGAAAATTTATGCTTTGTTTTTGTGATTTGGCACAGAAATGGCCCTACTAGCACCTGTACAGCCCTGTTCAGACCCATTTTAGCCTCAGTATTATACCCTGGAATTCATTTATGCATCTTACAGTTTTAAAAGTATTGTGCTTTCTGGTCTTTTACACTCGACTCGGGACTCGAAACACGCCTGTAATTAGTATCACAGAATGCCTAATAAGTCTTGAGTCTTTTTGTGTAATATGTCTGCTTCTTTTTTTATTTCTTGCCCACTACCAAATACTACTATACTTTAAAAATCTAGTCCTCACCTAACTTGGTGCTCGGACTCTAATCTTAACATCGCTACTGACTTCTAAAGTTGCCAGCTGATCTACATACTAACTAGGATTACTCATTACGCTCAATAGCTAAGCCCTGCTTATTGATGGACACACATCACACCCCCTCTTCAAAATTGTTGACTACTTTTATTCATTTGAATCCCAACGTTTCAGACACTCGGCTGTTCTTGACTTATCCCTATCCAGCAGTGATTTGCTACCATACCAAAGTGACCTAACAGGGTGACCATCTCTAATATACACAGGAAATATTGCTGACCATAATAATTGTTCTTCAGAATAACCCCTCCTGGAGTTCGTAGTATGTATCAATTATCAGGTGTTGCATAGGCAATTACGAAAGGCCCATCATAGAACGGTTCACCCTTATATCCCCTTTAACGTTATCGCGAGACCCAATCGCCTATGTCGAAGACTCTTAGTCTTGCTTTCTTTTCTTGTAAGTAAGCACGAACCTCATCTCTTGCAGCTTTTCCAGTTGCCACACAGAGGCGGCCCTGCTCAATTTGTGGGATGATTATATTCGCAATGTCAGAAGCGAAAGAAGCTTCTTGAGATGGAGTAGGTTCTCTAATGAAAGATTCAACGGGCTCATCAGGAACAACTCCTAGGGCTAGAAAAATTGGAGAATATTCTGTAGTATTTGGTCGTCCATAGTAAGTGCTCAAACTTTGATCTAGGATCCACTGTAGACTACGATTAATATTTGCCGACGATATTGCGTAGAATATTGTTTTAAGAATACAGTTGAACCTTTCTACTTTCCCGTTCAACTAAGGTCTATACGGCATTGTAATATTTTGCTGAATATTTTTTTCTTTGCAGAATTACTCCATTTTTTAGAAATGACTGTCCATTATCTGTAACCAATTCATTTAATCCAAACAGAACGTGAATTTGACGCGTTAGCTCTACGTAAGAATTTGTGTCCAGAGATCGTGTCAAGCTAGCCATAGCATAAGAAGTAGCATATTCAATGGCAATGCATAAATAAACCAACTGACCGTTATGACGCACAGGTCCTATGTGATCGATTCCCCATCTCGAAAAGGGTAATGGGGCCTGTATTGAGCGGAGAGCATCTTTAGAATGGATATCTATTGGCTTTGTCATTATTTGACAACGTGGGCACCTCCTCCTGAATGCTTCCTGGGCTGATAGTATGAGGTCAGAATGCTAGAAACGACGTCTAGCTAACCTTATAAAGGTACCTATTGAGCAATGTGCATTATTCCGATGCAAGGTTATTAACTCAGCAATTAAATCCCGATAATGCTAAATTTTTAGGAAACTATCATCTATAGCACGATATACTGATCCGTTATAAGCTGCTAAGTTTTTTTTTGACCCATGATGTGGGTAAACCGTGGGGAATTTTGGTGTCATGTTGTAAGTTTTCCGCTATAGCCTGTAAATCAATCCAACATAGTCGTTAAGGATCGGGTTGCTTTGCTTTCGGTAGGTCACTTGATGATCCCTCGTGTACTGGATCGTAACCCGCGATTGGAAATACGGAAATATCTTGAGGTCTTGACAGCCAATCAGCTAAACAATTTGATTTTCCTCTCTTCTAGACAATGGTTGGATCAAAGTATTCAATAACTTCTACAAAACGCTGCATTCTCCGAGGCAGGTTAGGTTTACTGTAGATACTTGCTAGACTATCGTGGTCTGTTCAAATAATAGTTTCAAACATTTCTATCCAATCTTGCCAAGTTTGAAGAGCTTTAATAATGCCTAGGGCTTCGCGTTGTTGTGCTGAGTAACGCAGTTGTGTAGGTGTAAGTTTCTGGCTAATATAAGCCACCGGACGCAAGAAAGCTCCATCCATCGTTGGTTGGAGTATTTTGGCACGTATAACCGGATAAAATAGAGCATCTGGCTGCATGAAAACTCCGCCGGTGTAACGATCTGAAGATTCGACGTCCAAGATCACTGGAAGATTAGAATTCATAGGTCTCAAAATGAGAATATCAAGAATTGCGTTTCTAACTGCCCTCCATGCATCAATTTGTTCTTCATTTAATTTCACAGGAACACTTTTATCTTCCAGCGATGTAAGTTCATAAAGCGGACCAGCTAAACTGCTAAACTGCTGAATAGTTTTACATAGTCTCGGAAATAATTGCAAGAATTCAAGAAGTAACGAGCTTCTGTTACTGTGCGAGGCTTTGGTCTTTCAAGTATTGCCTTTCCTTTTATAGTGTCAACTCTGATACCACATCTGTCGATAATATTTGATGTGATATTTCGGACATGTTCGAAAAATTCATCCATGGCCATTTGAAATGTTGCAGGAGCATTCGTTAAATCAAATGGCATAACCTTGAATAAATACTGTTTTTGTGGTGTGACAAAAGAACAGATTTTCTGTGCCCTCTCAGTGAGTTCGATCTGGTAAAATCCCGATGTAAGATCAAACTTGACATAATAATTGTGTTCTGATGCTTTTTGAATTTCATCCTGGACTACCGGAAGTGAGTACGCAGACTTCACGAAATTTGCGTTAATTGAACGAAAATCAATCACTATTCGACCCTTGGGATTCCCATCTTTTGGTACTAGCAGCGCTCGGCTTGAATATGGACTTTGACCTTTAAAAATAATTCCCTCTTTCAATCCTGAATCTATAAATTCTTGAATGACATTTGCGTCTTTAGGTGAGTATCGTGCAGGAGCAGTTTTGTGTTGGACATTTTGGTCCCTAATTACTATGTCATGTCTCACTCCTGTGA
This sequence comes from Pleochaeta shiraiana, assembly GCA_019455505.1. Classification (NCBI taxonomy): domain Eukaryota; kingdom Fungi; phylum Ascomycota; class Leotiomycetes; order Helotiales; family Erysiphaceae; genus Pleochaeta; species Pleochaeta shiraiana. Next base: position 12,116 of record JAHYSP010005496.1, read on the forward strand.
CTCAGGTTGCGCTGCCAGCCGCTTGTGATGTATCAAACAGTTCATTAAATTTATTTCTAATATCATCTTTGACTAACTGGATTAATTTTTTGTCATTGAGCGTAATCACCGGAGGCTCTGCTAAGTGGAATTTTTTTTCAATTTGTTGTGGGCGCGTGCATTTTTCCCTTTCTAATGCAATTTCTTTGACTGACCAAACGCATATATTGTTGATGAACATTTCATGTTTTGAAATGGGTACAAGATCTAGTGAATTGATGACTTTAGTGAGTTTTATTTTGTCAGAGTTGGGGACACATAATGCCCCAATCTGGTGAAGAACTGAGCGTCCTACCGTCAGAGGTGGTGGAAATGTGCCCTCTGACACTATACCACAAATTAAAGACAGCTTACAACCTGCTCCTAGCTCAACGGTTATCGAACAATCTTTATTTACCACTGAAACCATCTTTCCACCAACTCCGCGCAATTGAATTGGAGATTTAGAAGGAAAAGTACAGATTTTCGAATTATGAATTAATTCATCTGAGATATAACTACTAGAGGTGCCGCTATCCAAAAACACGAAGCCTGGAACGCTGTTAATAGTACAGTGAAATATTCTATGATAGTCTTTCGCGCCATCCCTTGTTAAACTCACAGGGCCAAAAACCGGGTAAGAAGTAGTACAAGCAAATAATGAATTCGAGGCAACAGGAAGCTCGGGGCGACTGAAGGGATATTGGCTCACGGCGTCTGTCACGCCCATTCCGCTGCCTATTTCCTATTCCATGTTTGTATCACTTTCATCACCTGAAGTAAATTCACCTGGATCTAGCCGTTGGAAATCACAGGATTCCTAATATTCGTGTTCTTCCTCGAGTTTCAGGTTTTTTTCAGCAAAACTTGAAACTTTCTTCCACCTTGGAGGAGGAGGCGGGGGAGCTTTTGTAGAATTCCGGACGTATGAGTTTTCGCAATGGTAGGGTTTATTTTGTATATTGGCGCAAATTTCGGAATTATGGTTTCTAGAATTGCAATAACGTGGTGGTCGTGATTTATGTTGATTGTAGTGTTTGTATTTGCAGCCCGATTTAAAATGACTTTTCTTTCCGCAACCATAATAAATCGTATAAGCAGTTGCTGCATTTACTGACGCGACGGGGTCATCTAGATTCATTGAAGGTGATTGAGAATTTAAATTTCCGCCGAAAGATGTTAGTTCCGGGCGCAAAGAGTCTATGAAAGGCGATATTTGCTGGCTATCAATGTGTCTCAACAAAATTTTAGCCATATAATTTTGTTGGTTTTGAGCAATCAATCATGCATTTTATAGCGCACTGTAAAGAAGATATACTTCGTTTTTTTTTTTNCGTTTGAGAAATTCGGTTGTCGACTCTGATACAGTCGGACCAGAGCGAAAGGCAACAAACGCATTCACGGGGATTCTCAGGCTATTTGAAAGGTGAAGAATCTGAGGTATGGCTTCTACGACTATGGGCCATGTTGGTCTATGGGTTATGCAAAAGAAGCGTACCTGTATGAAATCGTTTTGCAACAAATGGCACATTCTTTGCGGCCATATTTCGTAGTAAGTTCCCTCCTGCACCAGGGGTGACTGGATTTGTTGTAGTTGCAGCAAGTTCTATATGTCGCTAGTTTTGCTCAGTAGCCGCAGACCTGATCGGAACGGCTGATTGCC
>JAHYSP010005525.1:4809-15494 GCA_019455505.1 Pleochaeta shiraiana
CAGTGTGTGCAGATACATGGAAAAGCAGTAATAAAATTGTGAAATTTCAGGGGAATATCAATTGTGCGCAGCTTAACCTCTTAAGTTAGTAATCCAGGCTTGAAATATTATTCAACTTTGCCAGCTCCGAGCTAGCAGGAAATAACCCTAGAAGCGAGGCTCGTCTCCATTTTTACCCGCCTAGAATCCCTACTGTAGTGGTAGGGTAGGATAGATTCCAATTATTATCCCTGTAAGACTAATCATTAGGAAGTCATATTTTCTTAAGGCCCCTTTTCGCACAAAATTGAAAAGGACAACATTAGCACCTTAACATTTGTGAAAATTTTAACAAAAAATTCACCCCCTCTTTGTAATAACTGAAAGTTCGCACAATGCACTCAATCTCTTTGGAAGAAGTCAATCAAAAGCAAAGGCATCTTAATCATCAAGCTGATGTGGTGGTGGTGGGCGCAGGTATTTTTGGCTGTGCCATGGCATTTGCAATGGCAAATCAAGGTAGAAGTGTCATTCTTCTTGAGAGATCATTAAAAGAGCCTAACCGTATCGTTGGAGAGCTTTTGCAACCAGGGGGGGTATCTGCGTTAGAGAAACTTGGGCTGGCACATTGTCTTGAAGGAATCGATGCGATACCAGTTTACGGCTACGAAGTTTTATATTACGGAACTGGGGTTAGAATTACCTATCCTACTGTCTCCACCGCAAATTCAGGTACTTATGGATACACAAATATGAAGGGTGGAAAACCAGAAGGGCGAGCCTTTCATCATGGTCGATTGATTAGTCAGTTGCGCAAAAACTGCTCCGAACATCCAAATATAAAAGTAGTGGAGACACTTGTCACAGAGACAATAACAAATAATTATACTCAGGGAGTTGTTGGCGTGAAATCTGAAACAATGAATATAGAGACTGGCAAAAGAGAGAAAGATTTCTACTTCGGTCATCTCACAATCGTTGCCGACGGATTTGCATCCAAATTCCGAAAACAATATATAAATCACTCACCTGTAGTGCAAAGCAAATTTTATGCCCTCGAGTTGATAGACTGCCCTCTCCCAGTACCTTATCACGGTACCGTTATTCTAGGCGATGGCTTTCCAATATTGCTCTACCAGATTGGCACTCACGAGACACGCGCCCTAATAGATCTTCCGGAAAATACTCTGACAGAATTACCACCAGCAGATCGTATACAAAATTACCTTCGAAACGTTGTCCTTCCATCATTACCGGAGCAAGTCCATGCATGTTTTGAAAAGGCTATAAATAATTGCAAAACGCCTCGCAGCATGCCGAATAGCTGGCTACCTCCATCAACACAGCTCCAAAAGGGGGTTATTTTACTTGGGGATGCCATGAATATGCGCCACCCGTTAACTGGTGGTGGTATGACCGTAGCTTTTAATGACGTGGTATTGCTCTCAGACTTAATTTCCCCTGACAAAATCCCGAGCTTGGAAGATACTGCGGCTGTGCAGAAAGCTATGAAAGAGTTTCATTGGAAGCGAAAAAAATTGACCAGTATTATCAATATTCTTGCAATGGCACTTTATTCCTTGTTCGCAGCCAATGATAAACAACTCAAAACTTTGCAACGAGGTTGTTTTGCCTATTTCCAGAAAGGGGGAAATTGCATTGATGGCCCGGCTGGTTTACTTGCTGGTATCATCAGACAACCATTTGTACTTTTCTACCATTTCTTTGCTGTTGCTTTACTCAGTATTCAGATCACCGTGTCTGAAACGGTAGATAGTGTCGTACAATTATGGAAAATACCTTCTGCTATAATACATAGTATTACGATATTTTGGAAGGCTTGCGTCGTCATCTTCCCATTTATATTTAGTGAATTACGCGCTTGATTTATGCACGTTTAGTTATTACCTGATTCTCCTCATGAATATAGTAAAGTATATCTTTCTAATCACGTCTGGCGCTAATCGGACTTTCTAACCTCGTCTTGCTGATATGGTGCACGCATATGTCCTTGTTATTTTAGCGTAAATCTGTACGTAATCGAATATATGTAAAAAAAATTTGCCTTACCAGTAGGCTGGAGTAGCCACGGCGTTGAACTATAGGAGTAATTCGTGTAACCGTCAACCGAGCGAGTCTACTCATCTTTAGTATCAACCAGCACTTTACATATATAGCAGACTCCTGGCAGTCCCGAGTTCTGTACATCGCCGACAATTCTCATACAGCTCTATGAGTTATAACAAGTCTCAAAACTCTAAATGTCTCAAATCAAAGAAGCTCGAAAGGCTATTATCATCCTCAGAGCTGGCATAACTTTTACGACATGATCATCTTATATACGTGGTGACCTAACTCGAGAGAACCAAGCTGGTTATGTTTTTCACGATATTACAGGAATTAGATAATAGATAGCTCAAGTTGAACCCCAGTTTGAACGACGACATGCCATTAAATAGTCAAGAGAGTACGATTGATTTGGTAGATTTGAGGCCTAGGTAACTAAAGACCTGCAGGCTAACAGTTTCTTCTTTCGTAGGCTAGACTCAACTATTAGACTACAATTTAGTATTACGCAAAGGACCCTAGAACCGTACAACATAATCGCAAATACCCACAAGCCGTCAATCACGCTGTTGTACAGAAGTATTCACAAAAATCTTGTTAATAAAAAGTTACGACAAATGCAAATGACTTCTGCAACAAATTTCAGTGAAATCTCCCAAATTTCGCAACAATCTAAGCATTTTAGAGTCAATCTCATCAAACTCAATAAAATATGGAATTACAGATAGAATGGTGTCAACCATGTTCTTCCTGGGGATATCAAACATGCTCAATGACTGGACAGTTGGAGGGTAACTGGAGCAATCGAGACACTAATATTAATTCGCTTCTCTAGAGCAAATGATGGCGATATTGCGGGGGTCTTTGTCCTATGTGAAACAAAGGGTACGCTAAAGACATGACTCCCTGTGAATATTCTGAAGCTGATGAGCTTACACTAGCTAATACAATATCCCCATCATCCATAGCGCTGGTCATTAAATCTTTCGAACTCGCTATATTTAAAGACACTTATCTAAGACTTCGGCGCCTCAAATCATTTCGCTACCAATCGATCAAAATTCATGAGTCTAATCAAGCTAGAAACTTTTAAATTTGAGCAAGTTTTTGATAGATTTTCTCTCAGTCACGTAATAATTCCATGGTTAAAATTGAAAACCCTGAATTCTAAACTTACCGATGCTATCTACTTATCGCAATTGTCTTTAAATCTAATATCTGTCGGACGAGCATTTCACCTCGCCATAAATATTGAGGATGATGACGTAGGCCTGTTGTAAAAGCTGTTGAATGGCTCTCGCACTCCTGTTGTTTTGCCGGTATCGATTACGATATATTTCTTGTACTTCCACTTTCAAAATATTTTCATGGTAGTAAATACCATCTCAGATAGCAGCACTGCCGATAGTTGACATCAATGCTTCAGTCATGTTGGCCCACTCATTTTGTCAACAGCAAAAGATTTCCCAAAAGGTCTTTGTGGCCAGCATACCAATGAGCTAACATATTTCGAATCCTGCTATCTCAGCAGGACAAAGCGCAATATTTCTCGAGAACAGCACCTAAAACTTTTGGTATTTCTAAATTAAGCTTTTGTTGATGTGGTTAGACTTTTGGAGTCTGACTTTTTTAGTCAATGTCACGCAACTAATATTACATATGCAATTATTCGCATGAGATGGTGGTTTGGTATCGAAAGAAAAGGCGAAATATCCGCAAAACTCACCAATTAGGTTTGCTACATGAAGAATAAGTATGGGAAGACAATAAGTTTCTGTTTTACAGATTGGGGATCTGAAATTTAACAGAATTCTCACACTGGCAGCAGATAGCTCTTAAAATGGAATTTTTCAAGATATTTCAGCTTCATATATGTCTGAATAGAATGGTCTAGCTGAAGCATCAAACAAAATAATCATTACAAGAGCTCAATTTCTTCTTATCAATACAGCTATGTCTGTAAATTTCTGGTCTTGGGCTGTTAGCTTTATCATTTTCTCTATAAATCATTTGTACAATTTAATTACCAAAAATATTTCGAATTGTCACTTTCACGAGGAGCTAAGAATCAATTTCCTGTCATTCAGCTATGGACTTGACATATATTCCTTACTTTGGATTCAATTTCTATCGGACTCTTAACAGGCTGGAGAAGGGTGACAAATAATATACCAATTTATTATATGCTGGAAGCTCAACATTGACTAGACTAGGACCTAAGTCAATTACAGGATCTCGAAAAATATTTTAAAACCCAATTACATTATTCCATTTATATTTTTCACAAGTCTATTATCTGGCGAAGCTGACGAAGATCCCGATAAAATATTAACATTTAGCTCTAGTTAAAAAAAAATGGATCGCGGGACCACCAATCACCACAATAAAACATCTAACATCTTTATGCTGTAGTTTTTCAGTTTGCAAAGATTTAAATAGTAGTATAATCGAGAAGGGAGCCCGGAATAACTGCATGATGAACTCTCTCGTAAGATTCAATCAAAGAGTTGATGTCATAAGCCCAATTTCTTCATAAATTTGGGAGCTTCTTACTTAAATGTTTACTTCGATATCTTTATGTATTTAACCCTCCATTCTTTCAGTTGAAACTATCGGGCTTCTACTAGCATCCGGGCACAATTTCAGTTGGTACCGATTTCAAGGTGATGTTTTCTCCGCCTTAATATAGATCTTGATGTCACCCTTTACTTACAGATTACCGAGGGTTTTACACAAAAGGTAAAGTAGACAAGCTGGAGATGGAACTGTATGGCCTCAAAAAGCCTGCAGCTCTCTGGCATGACACTACAAAATCCGAATTAAATAAGGTCGCATGTCTACTCAATCTAACGTCTGTCTATTTGTCAACGAGCCCAAATGTCTTTTCTTGCTACTCCACATAAATAATTTTCAGATTATTTGTGCGAACCAAAGTAAGGTCAAAAAGCTTGCTAATGCTCTCTCTCAAGTTGAAGTTTAACTTCAACATCTTCAACATACATCAGTTCCTGGGCATAAACATGAGCTACCATGCCAACAGACTTAAGATTTCACAAGGCCGATATAGCCGTGAACTTCTTGAAATGGTCTTACGCACCAGACACTTGCCATTACATCCCTCTCATATCAGATGGAAAAGTAAATTGAAAAAGTATGAAGTAAGCGCCTAGCTGAGTACAATCAGATTGTTGAAGTTCTTCCATACCTTTCCGAATAAACACATCCTTATATTTCCGCGAAAAAAATAATTTAGCTCGATTTTCATTAAATTTTGAAGAACAACATCTCATAGCAGCAAGACGAGTCCTAAGGTATATTTTTTTCAGAGATACTGATGTTGGTCTTTGATTTATCAAGAATTTAAATCCCATATTTGAGGCATACTCAGATTTGAATTTTTCTTGTGGCTCTTTTACTGCGCGACTCGCTCACTAGACTGATCGTCTTTAAGAATTACAATTCAACTATTTCTCTCGGTTTATTTACTAGAACAATATGCACAGCAAGGGTATCTTAATGCAATTGTACTCTAGTTAATCTTCCCTACGTAATCGACTGAACGCAAACTGAGATTTTATTTTTCTTTAATCGTAGATAACTAAACACAAGGTATTCTCATTTTATAGAATCGCTCATTACTACTAAACAAAACAACTGGGCTTAGAATAAAGAGATTTAAATCAGTGAAAATAGAATCATCGTTAGGGTTTGACGCTTAGAACATTCTGGAGTTCAAAGTTTATTTTATTTTGATTTAATGTTTGGAACTCTTTTGTATAGCCACTTTGCTATGTATAGATAGTTCGAATCCCATTTTTGATATTTCTCAGATTCTTAGATTCTTATAATCATGTAGAGACTCGGTGGTTACACCCTTGCCCCCTTGTCCTCCTCCACGTTGTTCTCTCTGCTGTGGTCATCTCACCGTTAGTTCTTATGTTTTTATGCGATTGTTTCTAAGTCATTGGAGAAAAGAGGATAGTATAAATCATAACTAAAGAGCTAAGAACTTAACATTAATAGTAAATTTAACAATTGATACTGATAGAATGGAACATGGACCATATTTCTATTGATATGATAATATAGGTTAGAGAATTTTAGATAGTAGCAGAGAACCAATGAATCATAAATTTATAATTAGTTCTTCTAGACAATTTAGTGATGTATCATTGAATAACTTACTGTAGGAAATAGATGCTGACTTCGGTAAGTTAGGAGAATAAATATTCATTCACTTCCCTTGATCGAAATTATAGTTGAACCAACCAAATCAATAACAATTCTACTTTACAAACTTCACTATAAGCTCTTCATATAAAAGAGTTTATTTACATTAATAATTTAGATATTATAAAAGTAGTACTATACCCCAAGTATGCTCTTAATCTTAGTATGTTTCCCGCCTAGAGCCATGCTCAATCAAGTCTTGTCCCGATCTTGTTACGGTCTTTAAGTATATTTCTATTTACAAATCACTCAGAACTATATATTAGGAAATTTTGAAGTGAAGAAAGAAAATATGTTAGAAGAACCTCTCTGGTTTATGTACAAAATTGACCATCGATATTATCCTGCGACTGGGTCTAAGTAAATGTCATATTCTCCTATTTCTAAGTTTCTTACCAATCTATTTAGATCCTCAAGCAGCTTATAGACTGCTCAAAAGCTATCATCGCTCATCTTTAATCCTCGTTTTCACACCAAATATATAGAGTGCGAGATCCTGAAGGGTATTACACAGTAGTTAAAGTGTTGATTTTAGTTGTGACTATTTTGTCGAGAGCTGAGTTGCATGGCTCCATTTCCCAATCTAGTATCGATAGGATGAAAGTTGGTTTCAGGATTGAATCTCTACTATCTTTCTGTCGAATAAATTTGAGTTAGAGTGGTTTGGCATCTTCCCAAGATTTGAAGAAGATACCAAGGAGAAAGTGATTTATTTATTTATTTTATATCATTTAATGTGTATTCAGCCTCAAAACTATGACACATGAGCAGTGATTATATTAAACTTGACAGTAGGTACATTTTAGTCTCAGTTTCCATTTGTAGATGCCACTATGAAGTATGTTCGCTTTTTCTTCACCAACAGTCTCCCCTCATCCGCGAACACTCATCCAAGGAAATTTCAAACCCTGGATTAACCAGACATACCTTCATCATCCTGTACACATCCATCGCAAGTTTGTGGAAGGGTCTGTTGGATTCGTACCAACCATCTCCTGTCTCAAGTGGGGTAGGTGCCCAAGCTACCCAGACTCTACTTGAGAGAACGGCCTGGACGGTACACCACAATACCATTCGACCTAAGTGATTTAATTACCGAGAGAGAATATTGCAGTGCTGCTGCAAGATATTATGAAAGTAATATTAGAGCTGTAAGTTTCAATGTCGATGAATATAAGATGAAAATAATTGATAGGGTAGTTAAGTGAGAAGTAATTTGGCACAACAAAAAAAAAAAATAACCAAAGAAATATTAAGCGTTTCAAAACAATGTGTGTTAAAAAAAAATGAAATGATTAACATGTAAGTAAAGGTCTTAACCTAACAGATATCAGGACTAATGATTAAGAAATGGTGCACATATATGGAGATGCAGTTTAGTCGCATCCGATAGCGGTTGTCTAGAAGTCTCATGCTGCCTCATCAGCTTTTTACTGCGTTAAAATATCCGCGATGATTATATCAATATATATTAATAGCCTTTAATTAATTGCATATTTTACGTTGCGTCTCCAAGATTTTGACTCGAATGTTGAGGCTCATAAATTTCCCCGGAGTCAACTCGTTCGAGTCGGGTTGTCTAAGGCTAACATGGTATGTGTGTTTGAATAAGTCAGGCTAGTCTAGCAATGTGGGCTCGAGACTTAGACAGTTTCGTAAATCAAGTAGAAATAAAATTATTGTTATTCGAATTTGATTTCATTTTCTTGATTTGGCGCTCCATGGATCCATGCAGGTAATTTTCAAACTCTTATTTTTACATGAGGAATTTTTTTGATAAAAATATTCAGTGGATTTCACATTGGTTTGATCTGGTTTCATTTAATGTCCGCAGAGATCTATCTGACGACAGTGACCTGAATGCCTCCCAGGGGGCGTAGGACGTGCTGTGTAGAACATCTAGAATAAATTCCATAAACTCTAACAGCAAAGCCTACCCAGTGCCCAAATTTTCCCAATACAAGCTCTATGCTAGTTATATCGGACTGAATAGGTAGGAAAGTATTCACTATGACGCTAAGTTCACAAGCTGAAGGGGAAAACCATGTGGGAAACATCCATGTAGTGAGAAAATATCGGCCATTCCTTCTGTACTTTTTTACGACGAGCAGCCGCAGTCTCCCCAAAAAAGGCCGTGTAGGAATCCAATCTACCACTCCTAGAAAGTCCAACCAGCACCTGACCACTTATGCCAATAGCTTCCTTATATTGGGTTTTTTGTGATTTGGGATACAGAGAGCCCTTCTTTTTATATTACATGGGACAGTTGTGGGAGTGCTTAGTCGAAGTGGTGCTAAGGGAATTTGATGTAGGGAAGAAGCCAACTGAGTCCCGCGTGGATGGATGGGGATCCTGAAGGGGAGGATTAACTCCCTGCTCGACTTCTTTCTAATGAGACAAAATGTTCCCAGGCGCCACTACGAGGAGGTGCAGAGTAGGACTTGACACCCGGATTTCATGTTATTTTCTTATTAGACGTGCACTCTTACTACTCAGTCACGTGAAAATAACTCTTACTTGGGTCTATTTCTCTATTTGTCTTTGCCTCTCCTTTATTCTTTATGGCCTCCTCTACTGTTTTGGTCAGGCAAAATTCCTACAGTCATACTTAATCTCTTATGCACTTCATTTTTTTACAATATCTTACGACTCATTGATCATTACCTCGAGATTTTAATTGTCATCTTTTCAGAGCACCTCAGACTTTCCCTTAACTCATCAGTGGCAAAAAATAATCATGTACTTCACGTTTTGTGACGGGTATCCACACGGGCATCTCGGATTATCAACTTCAGAGACTCTTTTTCGATACTAATAGGATTAAGTCTAGTCTGGTGTGTTCGTTAATGATTTATGAGAAAATATTACTGTCGGACTTCGTCTAAATCGATGGATCTTGAGAATTCCTCTAAATTTCATCATTTTCTTATATGTTGATTTTGGCAGCCTTCCAAACCTCTGAATCTACCGAATACTAACCAGCATTTGGTGATCTCTGATTTCCTTGTGACTAGATTTCCTGCCAGCTTTTATAGACGACGATTTTTCTGGAAATTTACTCTCTATATAGATAACTCTTTTTTTACAGATATCTGTCCATGATTCCCGATCTCTGGACCGACTTCTTTCGTTAAGCTTTAGCTGTTCTTTACGACCCTTGGTTTATGTTGTTGATTGCTAAATCAGTAGTCCGTTATGGAACTGTATTTTGAATTGGTCTAGTCCCATGTGCTGTGTAAAATAGATGTCTCGTTCTCTAGCATCCTGCTAATTGTTGGCTTTTACGCTCCTATGACAGATTGTAAGTTTTTGCTCTAGATAGACTTAAGAGGTTTGGTTATCTTTTCAGGAGAGATTTTACCTCAAGACCCAACTTTGACCCATAACGGGAGCCCTTGTGTGAGGGGCGGTCTCACTTTTGTGGTATGTAGTACATTAGGTTTAGGTAAGTTTGCTCCCCCATATCGACTGTAATAGTCTACTTATTGACTACACTTAAGTTACAGCTTTCTGTTGGACCTTCTTATAGGATCTTCAGTTAAGTTTTGGGTTCAAGAATTTTATCAGATATGTGAGGGCCGCTACGTCTCAGCCGCAAGTCGTGTACCATGCTTCTTAGTCCAGATGTCAGAAGTCTGGCATTGATACCCCAATATTCGACAGTTCTCATATTTAGAATCTGACCAGGACAAAATATTCGTGTCTTCGACGAATCCAACTGCAGTAGAAGTTTGGAATGGAGGGATTGAAAATCAAACTCGAAAAAAAAGAGGAATGGTATTAGAGAAAAAGGGAAGTCTTGGGGTATACTTGTGACAGTAGGGATCTGGTTTCCTTTAAAGGTCGTGAACGACTAAGAGATGTTTTTCTTCGAAAAAAAATGTCAGATATTTGAAAGTTCCATTTAAGGATTCCCTTTTCTCTCAGATGATGTAGTAGGCTTTCGTGTAAAGGTCCAATGAAGACTACAGATAATTCATGTCAATATGTCCAGGCATAGAAATTCGCTTCAAAAAGCCCTGATATTTAATAAGACGAGAGGTGATCAAGTTGTGTAATAGATTGAAATTTATAGATTTCGTGGAACATCCTCGTAATCCAATTTTCCACCATAATTTTAGGCACATTAATATACTGTTATATAATCCCATAATTGATTCTCTCGCACAGAACAAAGAAGCAAGTCATCTTTGTTTGTCAATTGAGATATCTTTCACACGTCCATAACCAAAACAGGTGGTTTTGTTACACAGGTGACTTGACTAGAATATCGGAAGATCGTGAAATGGAGTATGAGTTTTAGAGAAAGATTCTTTGATCACCATTGATACTGTGGCTAATAGTGTAGCGTAAGAATAGAGTTTACAAAATACTCTGGACGGACTACAAATAATTAGAACATAGGACAA
>JAHYSP010005528.1:3266-13605 GCA_019455505.1 Pleochaeta shiraiana
TTGCGTCCAGCAGAGGATAAATGATAAGTTAGCTAGGATTCCATCGAGGCAGCCCGCAGTCATAGCAAGTTTTTTAAATTTTTTAAGGCCATCATGTCCAAGAAGTTAGTGACCCGTGAAGTTGTCTTCTATCTTCAAGTCCTTTCTAAGCTTGCGCATGACTTTTTCATATTGTCTGTAGCGAACAAAGCTAGTGCGAGAGGTATCTTACCGCAAGACACAACTTAAGTCAGCTTCATTATAATGCAAGTGGAGATAGGTATGAAAAAAAGTATTCATGGCTCAACCTAGTAGCTATAAGTTGGTGTAGTGATTGACAGGGTAGAGAAAGCTCTGAGGTTTTACGTAGACGCATTTGTAGAACCAAGTCTCGATGTCGAGCTGGGTAAGTTGTTGACTGCAATTCATCTATCAACGACCGTCGGTGATGATGTATGAGCCGCCGGAGATACGGTAAAGTAATATAGCCAGGTGATAGGTTTCACGCAGAAAGTTCACGTAATTCGGAGCGAGCTTTCCCATTTACTTCAGAATCCCCACTGATCTTGGAGTACCTAAGTACCCATCTTACTTCTACATTTGCTTTAAGATAAATGTCGAGAATAGTTTTGAGTAAACAATCTACATAAAGAGGTCTTTCCTGTCCTTAGTTCCCCACCATTGCTTCATTATCAAGCAGTACAAATTACTTTGTCGTAGATTTTTTTAGCAGAGAGTGCAGATAGGAGTACCATATTAACTCCATAGATCTCTACATCAATGATACCTCACCACCATGCAAGATTCCTTTATCCCTCTCAAAGGTTACACCTACCCGTTTGAGTACATACCCCCCAATAGGAGCGACCATGTCCCTCGGATAATCCATCCGAGTTGACAAAAATTTATGATGGGCTAAAAAGTCTTACCTATCGTGTGTGAGCCACGATTTCTTGTAACTTGGTGCCAAATTTTCCACAGTAACTTGGTGAAGTCCATAGTTCAACGGTCTTGACTAGAGGAAGTTTCCGAAAAGATTGTTGTGCGTGCGATATTTTAGTCTCAGATCGCAAAGACAGTTTCTTCTTTATCTTATGTTTTAGTCTGCATATTTTAGGACACACAGTAGCTCGACTTCGTAGGGGATATTTGATTATCTAGAGAATTCGATCTAGCAACGAGACGAAGAGGAAGACCTTCTATGAGAATCTGAGCTGTTGGAATCCTTTCTTCTCTATATAATAATACATTAGGAGTGGTTTTTCACAATGAGATTTTTGCCCTCAACCTCTGATTTATAACTTTGTCGATTAGGTTGCAAAAATATGTTGTCTGAGAAAGGAATGGTAATTTCATTTTTTGTTGATCGTAACATTCCTGGCCACCAAAAAATTCGGACTAAAAGTTACCTTGCCACTGGGAACACACATGCTTCTATTGTAGTTACCAGTGCCCTATAGTCTGCCCCATGCCTATCAGAAAAATTTCGGTACAAATTTTGAGCAATCTTGCGGGTTATGATGCACCTCGTCACTATATCATATTTAAATTTAATCTAGTGAGCAAGGTGTAGATTAAGCCGGCGAATAAGCTGTACCAATGGTCTCACCATCAACTAGGGTGCTCGCTCATAGGACGAGGAACAATCGAAGTTAATGCGTTCAGCCCTTGAGCTGTATTTTAGGCCACGTGTAGTTTAAGAAACTAGCCTTATTATTAGATCCACTTAGCCCAAGCATTAAAGAAACACGTAGAATTGATTTCCACATTTATCTTATATACACATAACACATCAATTAACTTATTACTACGAACTAAATACAAGGGATCAAGAGTAACTTAGGCACCTTATTGCCTGTGTATCCTGCCTAACAGAGTGCTTAACTTACCCCTGGAGGGTCGTATCTCCTGTAACAGATTATGAAACCAATTGTTCGTTGATTTTTTAAATTGCACCTTGACAACTACTTATTTAAGAAATAGACCAGCTGAGTTGGTGAATGTGGGGGAAACGGTAGTGGGTCAGGTGTGATGTGTTGCGGAACGGCAATCTAGTATTGCATTACTAAGCGCCAAGCCGCCTTCGGAAACGCATCCAGAAAAAAGCTAGAGCACCAAGTTATCGCGCATCCATCGTATATATTAACTTATCATTCTTAACACTCTAATTCCCACATCACATATTCCAAATGGATACCAAAAAATCTGCTACACAAAGTGCACCAGGGAATCCCAATCCCGGCGTTTTTACAAGCCAAAGGAAGGCTGCTGCTGCATATGGGGCTCCTGAATCAACACTAAGAGGACGGCGACTCGGCTTATAGCTTCACACGATATTTCACTCAAACCAGAAGTAATTGACTCCTGAGCAAGAGGAGCTCCTTGTAGAGTGAATAATTCAAGAAGATGGTCGCGCACAGCCCCGATCATATCCGCGATTTCGAGAAATGGCTGCCCAAATTCTTCGCATCAATGGTGATCACAAACGGCTGGGGCTTAGTTGGGTTCCCAATTTCGTTAAACGAAATCCACAGGTTGCATCTGTAGTTGGTAGAAATATTGAAGTTGCAAGAGCTGCGGCAGCTAAATCTGAGACTATTCGCTCGTTTCTTGAGCTCTTTGAGCGAACCAGAAGTCAATTTGAGATAAAAACTGAAAAAATATGGAATATGGATGAGACAGGTATTACCCTAGGAGTGTGTACAAACTCTTAAGTCGTTGCCTCTGCATCAAAAAAAGAAGGCTTACTTAAAATCCCCTGAAAATCGGGAACGGGTTTCGATAGTTAAGAGTATTTCGACCGCTGGATTTAAGCTTCAGTGCCTGGTCATATTTAAGGGCCAAAATCAACAAATAACCTGATTCCCGGTAGAAAGTATATCTGATTGGTTGTACAGAACAACGGAGAATGGATGGACATCAAATTCCATTGGACTGGAATAGTTAAAACAAATCTTTATTCCAAAATCCACCCCACAACAAGGCCAATACCGACTTCTTATTCTCGATGGCCATGGCTCTCATATCTCTATTGAGTTTATGTGGACTTGCCGGAAGCACAAAATTCACCTCTTGTATATTCCTCCCAATTCCTCACACATTTTACAGTCCTTACATCTTGCTCCTTTTTTGGTAGTCAAGTCTAAATATTGGAATCAAATTAGGGATCTGTCTGAACTTGATGATGCAGCACCTGTAAAAAAAGAGCGCTTTATAAGTGCATATCACAAGGCAAGGGGGGAAAGAATGTCAGAACGAGTAACTCGGGCAGGTTGAAGAGCTAGTGGCCTCTGCCCATATAACCCAGAACTTGTAATACAGTCATCACAAGTATCTGGCCGACCAATCTCTCCGCCTAACACTCAGACATTTCCAGAACATTCAGATCAAATCTTTAACATACATCAAATCCAACTGGTACTATATGTGGCCATACAAAAGATTCTACAAACAAAATACCTACATAGTGATAATTACACTTAAGTAGAGTTACATTTTAAAAGGTTATGACCACCGGTTACCAGGCTTCTGAATCGCGTCACCTACGATAACGTAAATAAAATATACGCCATGAGTGTTTAGTCGCGTTACGAACGATCAAAATCACATACGAACGAAATAGCAAAGGACATACTTATGATACGAGAAAACACTTTAACGATTTAAAAGAAAAGTTTACAGGCAAGTATTGATGTCACTTATCAAAAATGGGTTCGGATTCCGAACGTCACAACAATACCCCTATATTATGTCATGAGAATTATGAGAAATGGTTCAGGGAAGTTCAATTCAAAGCTCAAGCAAAAGGCTATTTATACGTGTTCGAAAAATCAAAAGAGAAGTTTACATGGGTTAAAAGGGATAGCGGCAAAGTATCAAATTCCGAAATATCTTCCGGATCTGATGCAGACATAAACAATGTAATATCAAAAACTGAATTACTAGGTGGCTCATAGAATTTTGGGAAGTCTAGCAAGCACGATCAAAACAACGCCAAGATTTTTTCATATTTAAACGATTGTTTGAATGACGATAATTAGACAATTCTACAAGAGTTTGACTCAGAAATCAAGGTTTGGACAAATTTGAAAGAAAAGTATACCAAAACTAGTGAGTCAACCACGTCAACGTATATGACTAAAATTCAAACATTTCCAGAAACAATCAATGTCTAAGAACGAAGAATCGACAATTATTGGGAGACGTTGAATTTTACAGACGGAAACTCAATACAGCTGACGTATCACTCAAGTCAACTTATCCAGATAAAGCACTGTTTCACATTCTGTCAAAGGCGTTACCTAAGAAATATTCCTCGATTCTCGATGGATTCCGTACAAATCCTCAGACATCAATCGAAGAAACATTGCACATTCTTCAGGAAAAAGAAGAGGATTCCAAGATGCAATATGAGCAAGATCATCCTGCAAAGAAAAAAAAATAAGAACTTTTCAACCCGCCGCAACTCTGATGTTCTATGAGTGATGCCACAATATATATGCTTTGTTACAGATGTGATGGTAATGATCATCTTTCGAGAGATCGTACTTTCGCAGAATCTTTGAAAGCCTATGGCATTTTACTTCTAAAAAGGGAGGAACTTTCCAGATAAAAAGATAGAAAATATCATAAACCAAAAGGTGATCCCTCCCATAGATTATATAAAAAGTAAGAAATTAACCACATCTGAAAATAATTATACAAATCATTCAACGAAAGCCAAACCTTCCCGGAAGCCGCGTAAGAAAATACACGGGAATGCTGCACGAAAAGACTCCTTGGATACTAACAAATTCGATTCATCTGATGAAGAATTATCATCAAATACTTATTCAGAATCCGAAGACTGTCCCAAAAGAAAATGTTATGCTTAGCAAAGCTCTTATCAGTAAGAGTGCTCCCGTCAACTGGGTCCTTAATACGGGAGCATCCTCATCGATGACTGACCAAATCGACTTGTTTAGGGGGTCGTTAAAACATATTAAAAGCACCACTATCCAAGTCGGAGGGGTTGAGTTAAAATCAGATCATCGGGGGATAGCTTTCGTTATTTGCGCTGATATATCTTCTGGCGTGATTGAAAATACTCTTTATGTACCTAGTCCTTGGAGTCAATCTTCTATCAGAAAATCAACTATGTAGAAATGCAATGACCGGTCATTTTAATGGTAAAAATATTTGGATTAAAGACAGAGGCAGGATCATGACTCATGCAGCCCAAGAAGACGGGCTTTATATTTTAAAACATATTGAAAGTGAATTACGCGGTAAATCGCTAAATTTTACATCCGCCAATCACACGACTTGCCCAGCAACCGTAGAAGAAATTCCCAACCCTGACTTCTCAGACCAAGACCCTGATCAATCTGAGGATGATGTAACAGATATCAAAATCGAAAGAGCTCATTGCAGATTGATGCTTAGAAGTTTCGGGCATTATGGACCTGGTATAATTGGGAAATTACATGAGGTCGCTGATATAAGAAAGGTAAAGATCTCAACTGCTAAGAAAAGGATATGCAAGTCATGCAGGATTTGAAGAATGAAAAACAATATCAGTAAGATCCTCGCTCCACACAAAAAGGAAACTTTAGAGCTTATATATTTTGAAATTTCAGGTCCATTTCCTATTTCGCTTCGGGGAAATAGATATTTCTTGCAAGTTATAGATAATTGGTCACGCAGAACTTGAACCATACCTTTAAAGACAAAAGACCAGGCTATCACTGAGTTACGAAAGTTGAGAGTAAGAGAGGAGCGATAGACTGGTAAGTTGCTTAAATCTGCTAGGTCAGATAATGCACCAGAACTTAAGCATTTGATGGAGCAATTGGAGCGAGAGGATGGAATTATTGCAAACAAACTTTACAGTTACTGCATCATCTCACCAAAATTGCATAGCAGACCAAAGCATTAAAACTACCGAGATGACAATCAGAACTATGATAGATGATGCTGAAATACCAATCGAATTATGGGACGAAGCCGTAGAGTATGACTCTTACATTAGGAATAGACTCCTCCTTGGACCAGCTATCAATGAAAAACTTAAAACCACGATAGAAGCTTATACTGGGGTAAGACCCCGCATTGATCACATTCATCCTTGGGGGTGCAAAGCCTATGGATACGTAAACCCGAAAACACTTGACTTATAAGCAAGGCATGATAGATTGGTTGTACGAGGCCGAGATGGGGTTTTAGTGGGACTTTGCAGAAAACACCGAAAAGCAGACCAAAAATATACGTACCGGACCTAAGACTTGTTGAGCGAGTCAACGCAGTCCTTGTTGATGAGAACGTGAAGGGGGGCAAGGTCGATCTCCATTTAAGAGACATTCCTACTGGCTCACAAGGTACAATGAATCAACTCGCTCAACGCAGGAAGAGAGGTCGCCCTTGAAAAGACGAAATCCTAGGGATAAATGGAGTTACGAACAGAAAAAGTATTAATTCGACTGACGTAGATGAACAAAATGGTGAAGGTCAAATGCTTGACAGAGACTCAGACACATCGCCAAAAATTAACATCTCTCAGCCTAAAATATCTCTAGGTTCCTTGTAAAAGGCATATGAGCAAAATCCAAAATACTTATCTCTAGTAAATACTTTGCCTACCGAGGAAAAAGTCGCAAAACCTGTTATTGAAGATATGGAGCTAGATTATTCAATTGCAGAGCTACAGACTTACATATTCTCGACCGGTTGAAACCTTTGGAGGATCAAAATTGCTAGAAATTCAGGTTTTTACGTACTTAAAATTTAAAGTTGGTGGATATGAACACTGAGATCATCCTTATTGTCATTGCGCTTAAAATTGATCTTGGTGGCGAAGTCTGAACTTATGCCATCTGCCAAGATATTTTTAGGCATATTACGCTTTTAGTCATTCTGCCGCGACACCAGTTTTTATGATATCACTTTGTTGTGACATCATTTGTCTTCACAAGAACACTACATCAAAAAAACTTATTATCTCAATTGACGCTATGTGGGATATAGAATTACTGTAAATATAGGATTTAATAATCCTCTAATTAAGTAGAAAAATAGTATTATTAATTTACAAGATATTCATCCTTGAACAGCTCATTGTGGAGTTCGTTATTTTTATTAAATTGTGCCAATCTTTTTTGAGATAATCCTCCTAGAACCAATACCAATTTATAACAAAAATTAATGATGATGAGACTTCTATCTTAGCAAATGAGTATTCAGAGGAGGGATATGTTAGAATATTCAATGAATAAATAAGGATGATATGGTTACCGAGGTTTTGAATTGAGTTCGAGGATGATCGTGGAACAGGTGATAATATGTGAATAGAGCTTTACATCTAATGAGATGTAGATTGGTAAGATAGAGTTAGTATTGAGTGTCTTCAGAAACATCAGTGAGTAAAGAACTAAATTGGACTAACTACTGAGAGTTATCTTACCTTCAGAAACATCAGTAAGTAAAGGACTGAAGATTTCTGAAGGGAAATAGGTCTCATTATGTACAGCAGTTGAAGCCCTTATGGGACAGAATGTGAAAACTAGATACATTATTGATATCCTAATATGACAGGTGTATCTACCATGTCCGTCTGTTCTATCAATAGATCCTTCATAAATTAAACAGTAGAAATGATATTGAATGTACCATGCATGAATGATTATAGCCCGTGGTTACTTGAAACGTGCTGTCAGTATGATTACGGGAAAATGCATTTGCTGTAATTAAGGGTGGTGTTAGTTTCACGTGATTACTCGCGTAGGTTAGAAACGTTGGGGTGTAAATATGCATCGTGAAGATGCAGTACTGTAAAATTACAACAGCATAGAACAATATTTTCAACACAAATAAAGAATATGAAACACCTGTCAAGCTCGATAATGGTAAAATAAATACTCAACAACATAATCATTAAGATTCGACTCAAAAACCCCAATCGAGATGTTTTTTTTTTTTTTTTAGAAAGAGAAAACGTAAGAGGTCAAGTGACGAGAANAAATCAAACAAACTTCTAAAGGATATGTTGGCTTTGATTCAAAAGGATAATTTGGATAGTGATAATAATATAAGTTGTCATATTCCTCATGCTTTATATGCTGTCTTCACTGGTGACCCTGACTTTCCAGAAAATTATGCACTACCTGCTTGAGATATTAACGGGATCTCAATCTCACAAACCTATATGGAGGTAATAATAGGCAAATTTCATGGTCCAGTGTGGAAGAAAGCCATACTAGCAGAGATTCAAGTGTTGGTAGTAAATGGTAATTGGGAGGAGCATACCTTTCTCGAAGGACAATGACTTATCTCCACTAAGTGGGTTTTCACAGTTAAGATAAAAAGAGATGGATCTATTGACCGACGTAAAGCTAGCCTTGTTATAAGAGGGTTTAGCCAGTAATCTGAGGTGAATTACACTGAAACCTTTGCACCAACCTTCCGGATGGATTCCCATCGTCTTTTTCTAGCTTTAGTTGCAAAATTTAATCTGGAGTGCCAGCAGTTTGATATTAAGAATTCATTTATGGAAGCCAAACTCCGTGAAGATATATACCTTGCACCACCTGAAGGGGTAATTGTTTTTAAAGGAAAAGTCTTAAAAGCACTTCGCAGCTTGTATAGACTTAAACAGGCTGGTAGAGATTGGCTTTTACTACTTAAAAATATTTTAGAATCAATTGGTTTCAAGCAAAGTCTCGATGACCCGTGCTTATACATCCATCCAGCAAGAGATATTTAGATTCTAGTCTATGTAGACGATATTGCTGCAGCTGCGAATACTGTCAGTAAATTATCTTAGGTTTTCAATCAAATCTCGAAGAGATTCAATACCACAAATCTGGGGGGAGATAGGTAAGATTCTTGGTATTAGAATTACCAGAGACCGAAAGAGATGTGCAATTTACATCGACCAAGAACAATATCTCACCAATACCCTCGAAAAATTCGGCATCAAACACGCAAAATACAACGCTAAGAGAATTTCTGCTTCAAATTATGAAAATTTACGCCCATAAAAAGCTGAATATGAAAATATTAATGTAACGGAATATCAGAAAGCTATTGGGAAGTTGATGTATGCCGTGATCCTCACTAGGCCCGATATTGCATTTGTCATTGGCTAGCCCTCGCAATATATGAAGGAGCTAGCGATACATTACGGTATCGCTTTTAAAGGTCTTATGCAATAGTTACGTTCCATTGTGAAGCAGAAACTTCGCTTTTGGCCTGGGGGAACATACCAAGATTATTTTGCTGTATACACTGATACTGACTGGGCAACGACTAAAGCCGATCGAAAAAGCATTTCAGGTGGAGTTTGCATGTTTTATGGGGGGCCAATCTCTTGGTCCTCGAAGAAGCAAAACTCCGTTGCAACATCAAGCGCTGAAGCTGAATACATCTCTCAGGAAAGGTATTCTAAACAGGGTCAATGAATAGCGCAAGTTCTCAAAGATTTAAAAATGCCTACAATTATCGCTAGGAATGGAACGACCGTCCAGATGTACAGAGACAACCAAGAAGCTTTGGATACGGTGAAGAATCCGCATCTACATGAATTTTCAAAGCATATTGATGTCTCATATCACTTAATTCATGATCTTGCTGAAAAAAGAAAGCTCGTCATCGACTACATTTCCACATCAGAAATGATAGATGATTGATTGACTAAACCCCTACAGAGAGTTGCCTTTGAAAGATTCAAGAATGAGCTTGGGGCAATAGATTGCTTTAAGACACAGAAATTATCCTGAGGAGTGTTACGATTAATCATGTGACAGGCCAATTATCCAGAATAGAATTGTTAGTGTCGAGTCACGTTTGAACGTGATAACTTAAAAGGGTTTAATGATGGGTCTGTACCCTTTTTTTTTACCAGGACTTGTTCCTGTCTACAGTAAGTAGCAAACAAAAAGGTAATCTTCAAAATAGAATAAGCGAAGTCCTATTCCTTCTACATACCATATAAAATACCTCCATAGTCATAATTACACTTAAGTAGAGTTAAATTTTAAAATAAATAAATAAAATAAGCTAAGTGTTGATATAGAGGCATGGAAAACGTGAAACAGGCTTCAATCCTAGTTTAATCAAATTTTTCTTGAGTTCTTCATATCATATGATTGGCGATTCTTTTGGCCCATATAAAGCTCTTAATACTTCTAAAAGTTCACCTTTGGCATATTGCAGACCTTCAGGGACTTTAAGGTATAACTTTTAATTTAATTTTGAATTTAAAAATGTAATTGGGACATCATGCTGCCGTAACTCAAGATCAAAATAGGTCGCAATTGCAACGAGAGCGCGCGCGGAATTTTCTAACATCAAGTGCGAAAAAGATTTTTTTTTTTTTTTTTTTTTT
>JAHYSP010005547.1:3772-16373 GCA_019455505.1 Pleochaeta shiraiana
TTAGTATGCCCACCTCTTTCTCTCAACATAGCCTCACCCCTTGATTACACGCTCGGAATTAATAACTGGTGTAGAATTATATCGATCCTTGTTACAGTTATGAGTAAGAAAATAGTGCAATGAGCTAACCTTGCGAGTAAAATGTAGTTTAATGAGAATTTTGGAGTATCAAAATAATTAGATGGATTAAAGTAAAGATCTCCAAAAAACCACTTTTCTATGTAGGTCATGTATCCTCATTATATACATGAAGGTCACTTCTCATCTTATCATCCTAAATCTATATAATGCTCAGTTATACCATGAACTGAAACGACCCTGCCACAGTCTACTCANCGAAATATNCCAGCACACAGGATTGATTACCTCAACCTTGTCACCTTGTACAACTCCTACGTTGCTAAACACAACAATCCTAGACCATATTTCTTCTATTCTTACCCATATTTCATACATAGTTTTTGGGGTCTTCTTCTATTCACCAAGCTGTCGCTTAGTCATCCCCTAAAAAATGCTCGATTTGGTTAGATTCTGGGCATTGGGAGGACCAGCTCATCATAAAAACACCTTTGTTGAGTGACCAGTTTTTTTAAATTATAAGAATATGTTTGGGATTACTGTTTTGCTGGAAAATGATGTTGTCTCTGATGGATGAATCAGACTTGACGGTTACGCTATCTATTGTTGGCATCAAACAACTTTCAAAATGCTTATGAGCTGTTCTGAGTTCATTCTTCCGAACATACATACCATGCCTCCCCCTCTGAATCCAGAAATTCACCCCAAAAATTGAAGGTCTTATCTTCAGTTTGCCGAAAACGGTTCTTTGGGACTATTACTAAGGCATATTCGATGCCTTAGCTATTTATCCTATTGATTTAAGTCTCATCAGACCAAAATACTCTTTTCAAGTCCTCTATGGTCCAACCTTTGTGAGCTAATGCCCAGTTTATACAATCTCTCCGGTCAACTGGTATCAGCCTTGGATCCTTATTTTTGAATGACCTCAGTCCTTGCTCCGTCAAGGCTTTACGAAGGTTCTCGATGCAACCTTCACCTCTCTTCTCTTCCTATATTTAAAATTTTTTGTCGCGTCTACGGCTCTTTTAGCACTGACATTTACCATTCATCGCGCGATATTCCGCTGGTCTCTCATCAACTGTTCATGTCGTGGTCTCCACTTTGTTCCTCGATCCTAATTCAAAATTATCTTATTATGTTAAGGGATCACGTCTAACGGTTGAGCACGCAAGTTATGCCACAAAATAGTTATATTATTCTATGGAGAAGAAAGAGTGAGGTTGCCTATCTAGTACTACTTATATCTCAGCGTGAGTCGGAAATACACTACCTAGCCTCCAACAGTATACCCTGTCCCTATTCTTTCTGATTCTCCTGTTTATATTCAAGAAGATTATTGACGGGCTGAGCAACTAGCCCGGTTAATAGATATCGGGCACAGCCCGTAACATATTTTATCGTATCTATAGAGTACAAATTCACTTATTTCCAATTGTTCGACGATTTCTTATAAGATCTTGCTTTAATTGAGAAAGGTGGTAATACTCCCTCTGTACAAGTTTATTATAAAAACCTAATGTTTTTGTGGATCTTGGAAATAATGGCTAAGGGAAATCGATTTCGGTCATTTTGAGTAAAACTATCCCAAATCTCGAAGATTACATGGCCACATGGACTTCATTTACATGGTGATCGGCAGTGGTTTTTAAGGTTTATCTCAGACTTAAGCAGGGCCTATCCCTGTAAATTTAATTGTATAATCAATATGTGAAGTTTTGAATCTTTATCATCTCACTCTCTCAAACCCTTCTCATGCTCCGAATTCGGTCTCCACCATCATAACTGTCTCCCTTATCCGATATCGCCAATCCCATTTTAGCCAGATTCCAACACCACTATAGGCACCCCATGGAAGAGGATGGAGAATAAAGCAAAGCTTCCTTCTAGTCGTAGAGTTAAATAGTAGATATCGAAGTTTTAGAGGTGATTTACATTTTTGAGTTGGCATTTGAATTGTAATCTTATCCGAAAATTGCAGTCTCGTAATATATTCGGTTCTTGAGAGAAAAGACACGTGATATCTTTCGAACAACAAAACTTCTAAAATTGTGAATCGCTTTCTCTATATTCTGATGGAAATATGTAAATATCGGTTACATTTTGAACGAAGCGAAACAATGACTGACCGCAGAGCTCTGCAGTGGCTACAACTCGCCATATTAGTAATTGCATATGTTTGTATATAATTATTTAGAGAACCGAGCTGCGAAGCAGCGTAGGCTTGGGCAATAATCAATAAAAAATCCTAGAAAATTTTTTTAATAGAACTGAGCCGCGGTGCTGTGAAGGTCAGCAATTTGAAAGCCGGGCTGCGAAGCAAGCCTGGCTCAATTTTAGGCACAAGTTGTATTTTAAATTTCTCCAAGTCTCCCGACAGATTTTTTTTTCTATGGTATTTAAATAGAATTTTCAACCAGAGTTTACAAGAGCCTTTAATGGTTTAGTAATAATGGATCTTCATTTCAAAATGGACTGATAAGTGCTTTACCTCCCGCTCCCTACAGAGAATGAGAAGCCTATGGAGTTAGTGTGAGGCGGTGGATCAAGAGACGAGATTGAGGCGAGAGAGGGATCGTAGTATTATATTGCAGCATCTGTGTAATAAAATGAAGATTTCAATTAATTGCCATTAGGATCTGGTGTAAACTACGGCTGAGCTACATGACTATTCCAATGCTTGATAGAAATATACATACATAAAAGAACCTAATCCAACAGACGCTGTTGTTCCCCCATTTCTCTCATCATCTCTCGCCCCATTTTTGCCTATGGTCAATCCATGATCCCTACATTGTTAGCGTCGGCTTTGGGTTCCTCCGATCACGTGTAGAGGCTTTGTGTGCAAGGGTATTCCTACAGGGATAAATGAAGAATGAGGGAAATAGTGGGTGTGAAAAACTGTAGCAAACTCCGAACATAAGACAATTTTGGAATTATTCCATAATATCACGTGATGGGTCGGATGGTATTTTGGTATACCGTCCGGGCCGTTCTTCCAAGTAGAGTCTGGGTAGCCTGGGCACCTACCCCACTTGAGACAGGAGATGGTTGGTTCAAATCCAATAGACCCTTCCAAAATCTCGCGGTGGACGTGTACAGGATGATGGAGGTATGTCTGGTTAATCCAGGGTTTGTAATTTCCTTGGATGGGTGTTCACGGATGAGGGGAGACTGTTGGCGAAGAAAAAGCGAACATACTTCGTAGTGGCATTTACAAATGGAAACTGAGGCAAAAGTGTAACTACTGTCAAAGTTGAATCATTTCATGTATATAAACACTGCTAATGTGTCATAGCCTTGAGGCTGCATACACATTAAATGATTTAAAAAAAAAAAAAACCTCAAATTCTCAAATGCTGCCTCCAAAATATTAGTGTCAGAGTCAGCCAAATAGTCGAGCCGGGCTATAAGAGACGGTATGTTGTTTAAAATTATGCTTGACTCAGACCTGACTCAGAATTTAAGTGATCATTACGATCAGACTCGCACGATATTATTTGATACTAGCAGGATTTGGCAAGCTCCTGAGACACCTTGTAGCCTGAGGTATTCTATCAAGCTCGCCCTGATGGCTGATACACTGGCCACTCAAGCGAATTTAAGCGATTTAAAGGTGCAGCTTTAGATCCTACCCTAAGATAATTGTAAATGTATTACCCCTGTATTTTCAGGTAAATTCCCAAAAGTACTATTTAACAAAAGATCCTGTAAACAAATCTCTATGAGCCTGTCCAACAGACAAACTAATCACTGCGCGGATTAAGTTGAATGCTTCGCGAATTATGCGTTTGGAATCGATGGGAATATATGATGCGGGCTTCTGCATTTTCAAGTTAAAAAAAGATTCTATCTTGGAAATAGTTTCAACCCCAATAAATTTGTAGAGTAAGCGTGAACATGCTTTCCCAAAGTTGTTTATATCTTAATCGGGTGCTAAAAGATTACATCTAGGAGTATTAGCAGCTGGAGTGTCAAATAACGCAAATTACTGCTTACACTAGCTCCAAGTAGCTATTAATATGTCTGAAAATGATATCGAAATGGAAGTCGACGAGTTTACTAATAGCGATATTGCAATATCTAAATCTGGTTTCACGGACTCTAAGGGGAAAAGAAGTGCTGCCAATCTACCTATTGAGGCAGAAGACTCTCTGCCATGGTGAGTCGAAATGTATCAGCAGCACTTGTTTCACATTTTTTGACGCCCTCAAGGGTCGAGAAGTATCGCCCAGATACTCTAGCAGATATGTCTGGGCATCAAGATATCCTTGCAACTATCCATAAATTCGTAGAAACTAATGTATGAAAAATAATTTTTTCAGGCCTTATCACAATCTCAGGACTTCACTGACCTGTCGTAGAGACTTCCACATCTGCTCTTCTACGGTCCTCCTGGGACCGGGAAGACCTCAACTATCCTTGCACTCTCGCGACAAATTTATGGTGCTAAGAATACGCGCCAAATGGTACTTGAATTGAATGCTTCAGACGACCGCGGAATCGAAGTTGTACGGGAACAAATCAAGACGTTCGCAAGTACTAAACAGATCTTTAGCATGGTGCCAACAAAAGGTAGCGCCAATTCTATGGCATCTTTCAAGCTTATTATCTTAGATGAAGCAGATGCTATGACCTCCACGGCACAAATGGCACTGAGACGTATTATGGAGAAATATACATCAAATACAAGGTTTTGTATCATTGCAAACTACACGCATAAACTGAGCCCGGCTCTGTTAAGCCGATGCACAAGGTTCAGGTTTAGTCCCTTGAAGGAAAGAGATATTAGGAATTTGATTGACAAAGTGATTGAAGATGAAGATGTAAAAGTAGATACAGAAGCTATTGAGGCTTTGGTTAGACTAAGTAAAGGAGATATGCGACGAGCCCTTAATGTTCTCCAAGCTTGCCATGCCAGCAGTAAGTATCATTTACTTCCAACCATAATTAAGATATAACCTAATGATCAGGTAAACCTTTAAAGCTCAAGGGGGCCCATCAAATGGCTGATGTAGATCTTACCCCGGAAACGATCACTGAAACGACAATATATGAATGTATTGCCTCACCTCATCCTTCAGATATTACTAAAATTCTAAATACGTTGTTGAATAATTCGGATGTTATCTCCTGTTTTGAAACTATCAATCGACTAAAAACTATGCATGGGCTTGCGCTTGCGGATATTCTGACGTCACTGAGTGAGGAGTTGGTAAGGCTGGATGTACCAGCACCAGTTATGATTACATGGTTAGATGGATTAGCTGAAATAGAGTACCGTCTCAGTGGAGGCGGCGGGGAAACGATTCAAACGGGCGCAGTGGTTGGTGTTGTGCGAAATGGCGCGGAATTGATAGGATCTAGCATAGAAAAATAAACGAACCAGACCTTTGTTGGCGAGAGACTGCATTTATCTCAATAATTATCAGATTGACGCTACTATTATTATTTCGACACTCAATATGTTTCATGCTAGTGACTGGAGGATCACGACTTTTAGATTTTGAAATTAGAACCGAATGGATTTTGTAAAATTTCTATGGCGAGAAATCGACTAGATGTGTAATAGATACTCAAAAAAACTTTCTTAAATGATGAAGATGAATTTTGCCCTAGCAATTGATCCAGAGAAGATTAGGTAAAGAAAAAATACGAATTGATAGGAAACGCGAGAAATCTCACTGAATTATTTTATTGATGTTAGACGATTCCCTATTGAAATTGTTCGCGTTCTTATTCTCTTCTCCAATCGTCTACCTGTATTCTAAACGATGGCGAACACTATAAGAAAGTCTTACTAATGAAGTTCAAAATTTTCACGAATTTTAAGGCTTCCAGTTCATCCTGATTTAAAACCCGTAATAGCTCAAACTTTCTCAGCGAGCTTATGGGATTATTAGTGTGAAGGGCTGAGCTGCACAATCACAACAGGCTCAAGTAGGATACACTCACACACACACACACACACAAATGTAATTGAAAAAACATCTACCAATACCTTTAAGTTCTCGGCTATCCTGAAATACCCTGAAATAATTACAATGATAAACCCATCACTAGTGATAAATGTTACCCTGACTTCTCGTAACTCTTATTTTTCTTCACTAACAGTATCCCCTCATCTGTGAACAGCCATCCAAGGAAATTACAAACCCTGGATTAACCAGACATAACTCCATCATCCTGTACACATCCACCGCGAGATTGTGGAAGGGTCTGTCGGATTCGAGCCAACCATCTCCTGTCTCAAGTGGGGTAGGTGCCCAGACTCTAGTTGGGAGAACAGCCTAGACGGTATACCACAATACCATCCGACCCTCATAAGTTGTAGCGTCCATTACTTATAGATGGATTGAATTATAATCTATATTAAAAAATGAGTTTTATTTATCGAAGAATAATGTGGTAATTGGGAATTTGTGTCCGCAAGAAGCGAACTGTGAGGAGTAATCCTCAGCTTTATAATCAGATTTTATTTCTAGACTCTAATTGGGCGATACCCCCGCAGATATTCAAATACAGGCGAATATGCCAGTGGTCGAAATATACCTTTCCACCCTGTACACCCATACAAGGATCTGAATTGTGAATGTCAATTTTCAAATACTAGGCTAAAAGGCTTTGTAAGACCCTGGTAATCTCTATTTGACTTTCACAAATCAAATCCTTGTATGAGAATGGTGAGAAAAAGAAGAAATAAAGAAAACTTTCCTCAGGGATTGTTTGCCATACAAATTTTATACCTTTTTCAGGAGACTTAGGCTTTATTTGGCAGTGCGCAATTTTTTTCCATAAGCATATTACTTGCCACTTTATTAAATAAATCAATATTTAAATCAATATTTTCCCCTACAACATTGTAATTTAGAATACATTTACACCCCCAGGAATAAGTTAGGTACTTTGACCGATTTTAACTACACCGATCAAAGTGCCTAATTTAACCCTGGGGAGTTGTACCGCTGCAATAGTATAATAGACGAAGAGGTACAAAATTCATTTTCCGAGTCTTTCATTTGGTCGTGAGCTTCAAGTCGTGATAATAGCTGAACGAGTCGCATCTCAATACGCGTGTCAGCTTCATGTTCCGATAACTTTCTCTATCCCAATTACTTAGACCTTCGTGATAATTTTCCAGAGTAATTTTTGGTTAAAATAATAGTTACTCAAGCTCAGAAATGAGTCTGGTAGGTGACAAACATTGCTATTTTTTTCATACCTATCACTTATTTATTTGGGACGAAGATAGTATGAAGGGCAGTCGAGTTCTGTTTACGGATGTCAGTCTTCAAAATTTACCTTGTACCAACAGATAGTCGCGCCCTATTGTTCACTTGATTTACAGTTTCTTAGTTATTTATGTCGCTTGGAATCCCGTTCAACTGGACTTGGATTTTTTGGCGAATGTAGCCGCAACAATAAGTGGAAAGCAAACTGTCGCTTCGGCAAATACCTGTAATGGTAGAAGACATAAGTTATCCAGACAATTTAAGCTTAGAGATCCAGGTATAATTAAAGCCCAGGAATACTCTTAAGAAATCCCAATTATGGCAATTTTGAAAATGGAAATACACACACCTTCACAGTATCAGCTTCCACCTTAATCTTTCCCCAACTGACTGCTTCATCTGGCCTAGCACCCGCATCACTCCCATCGAACTCTTGAGCTGTGTTAATGTACACTGCGCTTTCAGCTCCGTTTCGCATTAAACATGCATTCGCTATGTGATGTTTAACGACACCACCACCAAGAACAATCATACCCACGCGAGCCGCTCGTACAGCTATCGTGTTTATTCTCCGGATATCTTCCACTATATCAATACGTAGCTGCAACGGTGACGCACGGAATGTGTGGAAATATAGCATGTCACCTAGCGAACCATCTGTGAGAGCTGGACAAAAGACGGGAATTTTATTTTTGTAGCACCAGTATAAAACTGATTCTTCATTGTTAATTTCTGCACCAAGACGGTTGATAATTTTGCTTGGTGTCCAATTTACTGGTTCTGCCGTATTCTTTGATGCTTCTTGTTCTGCCAATAGGGTGTCTAGAATTGGATGAATCCAATCTTCAAATAGACAGTAGTTATTATTTGGTACAATGAGATTTCCGATACGATTCAAACCTTGAGACCGTAAATCTGCACCTTTAAGATTGAATGATCCAATGTAGGTTGGCGAGAGGCATTTAATAAGGTCTTCCTCAATACCACCAGCTGTTGTAACAATAGCTGATATTTGTGAGTGTTGAGCTAAATAGCGAAGAGTACCACGCAGTCCAGATGAGATGAGATTACTAGTGTAGCCAAGAAAGATGGTTGTGCGTTGGTTTGGATCTGAAGGGTCTCGCCACGCCCGCTAAGGGGTGTGTTAGTGTATATTAATTTTTAAGATAATGACCGAGCTTGGTGGGAAATATGGGCAAATCAGAATACCATATTATTTATAATCCGTACGGCTTCACCAACAGATGATGCTTGAAACCCCATATTTGTCATACCAGTGACCAAATCGTCTACCGTGATTGAGATTTTATCATCAATTTTGTTGAAATCTAGCTCTTCCACTTGCTGAGTACCAGCAGGCATTTCTGACGAAGTGACCAGGACTGCATCTGCTACTGTAGAGGGAACAGTCTTAGAAATATCAGTAATCATTTTGTTAGTAACTCTTTAACTATTATCCGCTTATTCTTTTCCGAGCGGCTTGAAAGATACTTCAGAATAGTGCGCTCAAAGAGACTGTATAAGTTGAAATTAAAATTTATCTCTTTAACATTAACAGACTTGGTTTTACTGCGGCGACACTTAGTTCTTCCCCAACAAAATAAATTATCATGGCCAATATAGTGAAATAAACTTTGATAAGTGAGTTTGTTGTTTAATGTGTATCTAAAGCTATTTCTCGAAAGATTTCCTTTGCTTATTATTAATAAGCCCAAATCTGGTTGGACCACAGAGAAGTTGATGATTTTATTTGCCAAGGAATTCGCGCCTAATTCCATTCTAATCTGCAATAATTCGCACTAGCCGCGCTACATGTACAAAGTCTCAATACCGGCCATTCCCTGTCAGGAATAACGTTACACTATACAAAGAGCCGCAACTGGGGCTGGATTATAAGATATGAAACCAAAGATTGTCATAACCTAAACAGAGATTAGCTGTTGAATTATCCTGCGCTGTTGCAGGCTTTTATTTTAACTTGTTATTAAATCTGGCTCAATTAATCCCTTCATCAGTCTCTCTACCAACTTATACCTTAAAAGCACTCATCTTTAAGTCATCCTCCCAATCGGGTCAAGATTTAGTCTTTGAACTCTTAAAATACAAGAATTAAAAAGTAATAATACAATTTGCCTCGATAAAAATCGAAAATACTATCAGATTACCGCATGGCATAATCTTCGGGCCATTGCCCTGGGATATGAATGTCAGAATCTCTTCATTTCTGAATTTAATTCAGTAGACTAACTATATCAGGTCTCGATATCAATCAAATTATGACTCGATCGAGTCTCGTCGCTCTCCAAGGGACCAGTCTCCGGGAAGGTACAATGATATTACAGATGATTTTCGAGGTGTAGTAAATCGTGAGCGAAGGAGATCAAATCCAGATACAAGAACAAACCAAATTGGATTCAATTCCAATCGTGAACTTTTTCGCGAATCTACAAGTCGAGAGTCGCCTCGGGACTTTTCTCGGGAGCCACCCAGGGGTCCGAAAGGCGTACCTGATGCACCAACTGGTCCGCGAGCTTCAAGTTATGGAGATTTTCGAAGCGAAACCAGCTTTCGAAACGATTTCAGAAGTGAAAGAGGTCGTGGAAGAGGTCGTGGATGGAGAGATGAAGGTCGTGATAGGGGAAGAGAGCCTGAAAGAGAATATCGAGATCGTAGAGATGAAAGAATGTCAACTCCATTTCGTGATGATCGTGGAAGAGATCGCTGGGGAAGCCGAGATGCCTATAGTAGCAACCGGAGAATTCTATCTCCGCAGGGTAGAGGTCGATCGCCACCCAATTACGGTCAGAGGGAAAGCAGGGAGCAACCACTGCTAAGTTTAGACATAGACCATACAAGAAGAGCATCAAGAGACGGTCCGCTTTCGTCCGGATTTACTCCGTCAGAATCGGCTCAATCGTTCGTTCGAGGGGGATTCGGTAGAAGTCGAGGCTCACGCGGGAGAATAAGAACCAGCTTTTATGATGAGTATCATCGAATGACAGGATCAAGCCGATCTCCTACAGATAATGGGTGGAATCGTAGGACACAGCCCTCAGCAACACCTCCACCCCCAGTACCAGCTTTTGGATCTGCAGCAAACTCTATTCCAATCACCACAAATCTTGGTCCGACGAATCCTCCAGCTATTTCTCCGACTGCAAGCATAGTTAGTCCCGTTCCGGGTGTTGCAGTCCCTACAGCTCCTCGCTCTGAGAGGAGACCTACTCAAATTAACTCTACAAATACTTCCAATGTGCCTTCGCCAGCTCAGAATTTTACCGATATCTCACGTCGGGAGCTAAATGATAATCAACAAAATAGCTCTGATTCATCTACTCCACATATTTTATCATCCACTCCAAAATCAGACCAGCAAAATGAAGAGAACTATATAGAGATAAAAGAAGAAGGAGAGGTCTCGCGTGTTAATGAACCTACAAGTGATCCGTTTAAAAAGCCAGAAATGGCCTATCTACTTTCCTCTCTTCATGAGGCTTATCCTCATATCGAAGAATCCGAAGATGTCCCTTTAAGTCGAAAACGGCGTCCTATAATCGGCAAGCTTCCTGTAAAAGTATCTAAGTTAAAGTCAGAAGATAACGAAGGAAACACTTCAGACTCAGACTCTGCAGATGATTTTGGTGACGAATACTTCGAAAAAGAAATTGCAAGGGTCAAGGCCGAGGTTAATCATATATCTTCCGAAAACCCTCTTCTACCTCGCACTGAGCCCATAGCTACTTTTTTCAACGTGTTTCTTGAATCGGATATCTTTGATGCAATCGAATCTACGGAAATTGCTGTACTGGATACCTGCAAGACGCCTGAGAGTGAGGCAGAATTAAAAAACCAGATTATTTCATGTTCCTCAGAAGGACTGAAGTCTCGAGCTAAAAGTCAAGCCAGAAATCAAAAAAGAAATACCTCAAACATCGTTGATTCGGTTTCAAAACTTCAGCAATTTGTAGGATCAGCTTCATACATCGGTTCAGACCATCCAAATGACGTGACTGGGTCTCTTCTTTTTAAATCTTCTCTGAAAGCTGATTCCATAGTAACTGGAGATAAGCAGCCACTTAATAACTCAATCTCTAATGAGCAGAACCTTAAGAGACCTGCCCCGATAGATATTGTAAATAGTGAAGGTGAACTAACTGATTCCGAAAATCAATTATTGCTCGAAGCAGTCCGCAAGCGAATGAGAACACCAACAATTTTGAGCTTACCAAGCCCTATATGCAAGCTTTGGTACGAAGATGACGAATTTCTTAAATCACTAGAGCCGAATGCAATAATCGGTGCAAAGATTGTACGTCATTTGGCCGAGGTAAGTGCTCGGAGAAAGAGAGATCAAGATGAAGAAAGACGTCGCTGGGCTAGTCGATATCACCGATATCGTAGATTCACCGACCGTTCAAATGATCCTGCAGCCATTCGAAGCCGAGAAAGGTTTTTGAAATCACGGGCAAAATCTGCCGCAGAGGCAGGAGCACCACCATCCGTCCTAGCATCTGCAGGCGCAAAGCCTGAAGGATCACGTCGTGTAGGAAGTCGATTTGCAACTGAGCACGAACTTCAACGTGTACTTCTCGAATCCGAACAAGAAGCCAAGGAATCAAAAGAACGAAAGGAAAGTGTTGCTAGAGAAAGTACAACCACGGCCAAAGAGGCTATTATTCCAGATATGTTATGGGACAAAGAAGAGAGAGAAGCAATCCACTTTGAAGATAGGACGGGCTTAATACCGTTTGAAAGGTCTTTTGCCATTCTTGAGTTTGGAGAACCAATCGACAATTTCACTGAGGAAGAAGTATGTTCTTTTGAAAAAGCGTACTTCGAATTCCCCAAACAATGGGGAAAGATAGCAGACAATCTCCCGACACGTGACTATAAATCATGTATTCAACACTACTATCTCGTAAAGCACCCAATGAGTCTAAAGAAAAAACTGAAGGACCATAGCAGAAAGAAAAAAGGCCGACAGTCGAAGGCTAAGAAGGATAAAACGATAGCATTAATAAATGACATGACCTCTATAAAAGATGAAGAAGAAGTCCCAGATGGAGAGAACGATGGAAGAAGCAGACGTCCAAGAAGAGCTGCCGCCCCAACATTCAATTCTGACTTAAAAGATCAAGTCAATGAAAATGAGATATCTGTTCCAGCCCCTCTTTCGTCCAAAAAATTCCCTGGGACTCAAAATATTGAACAAAATGTTGACACTCCCATGATTCCTCTACCCCCACCTCTTTCTCCCCCCTCTACCAATAGTTCTACCGCCACTAAAAGAA
>JAHYSP010005574.1:504-16238 GCA_019455505.1 Pleochaeta shiraiana
CTGTACAAGGTGAGAGCTTGGTCAAAGAGTATCTATACTGTTATGATAGTCTTAGACTCAAGACAAGAGACAAGATAGCACAGTAAATAAAACCACTACTTCTAGTTCTACTTCCAGTGGTTTTATTGTAATATTTTGCTGGCAACTGTATATTGCTAGGAAAATAAAATTCAAGTTTCACAAAATCAATCAGCTCGATTTATTAAAGTTGAACTTTATCTTAGTTAAATTAAATTACCAAGTTTCGACGTCTGCTAGAATAAATTTCAATTAGAATCAAGCTTTCTGATTTATTTTAACCACTTATTTTCCGATTTCATGTGTTGCTCAACACTACTTGAGCACATCTGGGGGATCAATACATGTTTTTAAGTTCATAGATACTACAAGATATTTTTGCAATACTCATTTCAGATTACTGATAAGCGATCAGTTATTCGCGTCTTACAGCATAATATATAGAATACTGCCATTTGATTAAGTATCTGTACATTTTTTATTTAATAAAAACCACTTTCTTAAGACTCATATTTTGATGTCATTAGTCATGGCACAAATTGAATTATCTTTGGCGTCATATAATACATACGGATTCTGTAAGAGTCGGCATACCTTAAATTAGTTAGCTGAAAAATAATAATCAAACAAAACACTACATACTTATCTTTGTTTCTGTATTGAAGATATATCGGATCTTTTCCTTGGATTTTGAAATGCAGTTCAAGTTTACTGAAACTAAACTATTGATTCTTTTTCATAAGGTGTTGTAGTGTGATAGTTTGACACTGTTGTCGTATTCTGCTGCACAAAATTTGTAAGTACCCGACTCATGCCCAGACCCTTCACTAGCTAGAGTTAGCGATAGATCAGAGGGTGACACAAAGTTTCCAGAATGTTCATTGTGATCCCCAGAAACACAAGAGATAGTATATCCCAGGACTTACTTGACCATAAACACATGCTTACAAGCCATACGCTTTTCAGTCATGTATGGACACGTGCAACTAAAAACACAACTTCTTGCATTCAAAGTAACGTTGTCAAGTACATCGTTTTTAGTCAAGGACTTAACTATGATCATTCCTTTCGACTCCACATTAACCCCCTCTGACTAAAAAGACTTCATAATAAAACCCATAGCATCTTCATGAAATATGGCATTACATTTATTGAGCTGATCAATTTTAGCCTGGAACATCTGTCTTCGCTCAAGACTATTGATCACATAATCTATTTTCAGATAAGATCCACCATAATTTGCCTCAAAAGTTTATACACTAACATGTCTGGCCGCTGTTTCCTAGCGCCTTTCAAGTAAACATATTTGAGTAAATAATACCAGGATTCCATTGGGTTGTGAGTGAATATTTTTTACATATTCTGACAAAGGTTAGTTGAGACTCTTTCGGAAGTTAATGATTGCAAGTTACCGTAAGATGACCCATCCTCGACCAAAGTTCCAATGGAACCCTAGTCTCGGAACTCATCACCATAAAGGCGACAGGCACTCCAGCCTGTTATAGAGTGCCTCACAACAATTGTAAGTAAAAATGCCATACGAGAATTTTTAATCGCAGAACATATATTGCGAGTTGCATCAAGGCAAAGAAAGGATTGAGGGGTAGTTTTGCGGGACTTTTATTTAAAAAGCTATGCTTAATGCAAAATAGAAGTCTAAAGCGGGGCTAAATGAAACGCAGAAGTCAGATACTATGCCAATAACGGATTGAAATTAAAATACCGGCCCGAGTTCCGTTCTTCAAATGTCGAGATTCCACCCTCGTTCCTAATGAGTTCCATATAATTCATCAGGCTTTACCGACATCTCGCATCAAGCTGGGAATGGCCTTAAAGGTATGTTAGCTTGATATTATGAAAATCATGTTTATTTATTCGGCTCACTTCAGGAACATAAACTGCCTTGCTTAGCTGGAGTAGGGCACCAGATTCTAGAATGCCGACAATGTTGTCATCCGGGCCAAAAAGAGATTTAAGTATAGTCCAATTCTTATATGACGCCACAGTCTTCTTCATCCAATCTCTCACTAGTGGTGACATTCGCTGTCTGGTCCAAGAGTTTAAATGCTTGATATGGTTAGTGTGATTTGTCGCACTAACAAATATCGTTTCGATATCAAGTTTTTTCTGGACTCTGAGATTCGCTTTGCATCCTCCTCTCATGGAATCCCCAGTTTTTTTCCGCTTGAACCCTTCAACTGGGGTGTATTATTTGTTCTATCCTCCGAATGGAAAGCGATAAAAGTGTATCCATTCGTATATTGAGGGTCGTGCACTAGCGTCCTGTCTACTGTTTAAATAAATTCAATTGTTAAGTAGATTGTCTGTTATTTTAGAGACCTTTGATTTCTTGGTTCCTTCCTTTTTGTCGTGTAGGTTACGTCTAAAACTTTTTCGCTCAACAGTGAACCAACCAATCATCAAAATTCTTCATTGTCGAAAATTCTTTCTCAAAATATTTACCCTTCATTATCATTACTTTGCTCACTGTTGTGAATTAGACGGATATTAGTGGGTGGGTCCATTGTTTCGGGAGATAAAAGTTCTAATGTAAAAATTGGTGGGTTAATGTTATGGGGATAATCAGGTTGATAATATAAAATGTTATGGGAAAGTGGTTTTGGGATATTCAGAGTGATGTTTCCAGTGAAATGGATAAGTTTAGATGACTGAAACTATTAAATTATGATTCTTACAAGCGTCTGAAATTGGAAGTAGACTTGATAAAGTATTGGGTTGAACAAAAACGTGTATTAAAGCTATCGTCAACCATCATTTGCTGCGCCCGGCTGGACGGCCTCTCCGAAGGCTTCAGAAGGGTATCTATGTCTTCGAATTTAGTCCTGATGTTCGATACTAGGGGAGCCCCGCACCCAGTGGTTTTTAGAGGTTTTTTCCCGGCAGCTACACACCCGAAAATGGCCTTCGTTTGGTTGGCTGGAGAGGGGAGATAATGAATGACCAAGGGCTCCTTTAAGTGTGTAATCAAATGAAGACTTGTACAGAGGGTAATGCAAAAAGATTCGTCCCTAGTCATTGTCATTTTATAGGTTGATCCTATCTAAATGTAGTAGTTCCGTAGGTCAATCTTTGCTTGGCTCAGCCTAATCTGGAACGTCGTAACCGAATAAGGGAGCGATGCTCTTCACTAACTTTTAGCGAACCTCTAATCTGCGGTGAAAATTTCGAGTTTAAAATCTTTGGTCCGTTTTATTATAGGTCTAAAAACTTTAATTGATGGCTTCTGTTTCTAACTAAGGTCTGGTAGATCCTACTCCAGCTGCGATGACCTCTTCACACCTCCTGTGCATACTGCGGAGAATATTCAGAAGCTTTGATGGTTGTGTGCACTCATACCAAGCATCCTCCACAAGTCTACGGATATCCTCTGTGCCGCTGCACTCCCCTATCGCTGTCCCCATATCGAGAGTAGATGTACCCTTTCATATCACTCCACACATTCTCAATATGGTTTAAGTCGGATGAATTAGCCGGCCAATTTATGGTACTGATGCCCTGGTTTTGAAGATAGTTCTTCGAGGCAGCAGCATAATGACTCGGCGCATTGTCCTGCATGAATTCTGAAGGTCGCAACGCAGTGTTGTGATAAGATCTAAAATAATCCACAACTCTGGGTAAGATTCGTTGAGAATAAGTTTCTACTCTCATATTTCCCCAATCTCTCTCCCAGAATACAAACGGACCTGCCTTATTTCCAGAGAAGGAACCCCAAAACATCCAGTAAATGTTTTTCTTGTATCGACTGACAAGACAGTCGAGTTTTCTTCGTTCGCCTGTTCTTGAAGTTAGTGTCCATCTGAAAATTAGTATTAGAAGACTTACCTTTCTTGTGATATATGGAGAAGGCCGGGCATCACTAATGTAGGTTTCATCACTCCAGAGGACCCTAAACCAATCTTCTAGAGTCCCGTTTAGATGCAGGTGGGCCCATTCTAATCGCCGACTCATTTGCACATCACTGACTGGAGGCTTTTGTCGGGCTATGCATCTACTGTAACCTCTTCGGCAGAGTGCATTTCCGATGGCAATTTCTCCCACATTCCAGAGGGCGAAGTACATGGAAGATTCAAGATATGACATTTGTCGAGTTTCCGAGGAGCTCCTGACAAATGCTTCGAGCTCATCTACTTGCGCATCCGAAAGAACTCTAGGTCGTCCAGAAGATCTTCAAGGTGAAGCCCGGCCTTCTTGAATCGTATACTTAACCTGACTCCTAGTAGCTCCTGTCCTTTAGATGATTTCTTTTCGACTAAGACCATATCGGTAGAGTGTAAGAATTTATCAAAAATTAGTTTACACCAATATGCGAATTCTCAGACTTACATAGATTTTTTTAGCCCGCGATAAATTAGGTGCCTGTACGCGGGTATTTCTATGGATGAATTTACTTGCGACATTTCAAGAACTTTTAGCTTGAAGACGCTTAAGGAGTTGATGATGATGATGATGATGAGAATGGGAAAAGAGGAGAAAGATGGAACGAGGTAGAAGTTTCGGAATTGTGCAGCTGACGAAGCAAATTAACCGAGAATATTATGTAAAGCACTGGGATTGGCCCCTAAAGTAGCTGGGATATACCTCGAGAGACCTATGTACCAGGGTCGAATTTTATGGCCTGATACTCTGGACATACACTTGTGCTGCAATTTCACCCTTGAAGTGAAAAACCCTAAAGCCAGGGAGGTACATCGTGCATATTCCCACATGATAAAATTATGTAATTAGGATATTTCGGAAATCTCTTCCACAGATACTTCTCTTAGAATATTACAGGTGCGTGTAATATGCCCAGTCTCTCCACATTTGCCACATCGATTTACACGTGATTCTTCTCTTAACTTTCGACCGCTACTTGTCTTAATTCCTTACATCAACTTTTCTCTAAGGTCTCTATTATCTTGTAGGTCCTGCGCTTCCTGTAGACCAATTGATCCTCGCTGTAGATTTTTTTTTAACACTCCATCGCTTAAATTATACTAAGTTTTCTAGACGAATTCTCTGATCCTCAGGTTTCAATAGTACTAGCTGATGCATGGCATTTAATTTACTCTTTGAAAATGAGTCAATATTCTCGTAAATAGATGTTGGAGAGCTACTTTGTTGGCAGGAAATTCGAGTTTTAATAAATGTAGTCTGTAATGTGGATACAGAAGGGTTATTAGGTGTCTGGGGAACCAGAGGCTGGGAAAAATTCGGGGAGGATTCTGGAGGCGTTGGCGTATTTAACTTAGGAGTAAATATAGAAATCACAATTCCTTGGTCGGATCGAAGAATTTCTGCCTCTCAAAAGCAGCCTCGAATGTTTTTCACTATCATCGCATTATTAAATGAAGCGTTGAAGGCAGAAAAGAAGTCACCCACAGTAATAATAGTAATCTGAGCCTGTATCGTATCTTAAACTTGCCGGTCAAATATATTTTTAGAGGGCCGAAACAACCAATATCCAGTGGCTGAAACAAATGAGAAGAATGAAAAGGAAAAGGTAACAATCTTATTTTCCTAACATTATTCCTCGAATTCGTCAGAGTGGTGGCTTTCATAATCATCCAGAAGTAATAGGCGGTAGCCATCAATGGATCAAGACTTAGTCTACTTCTCAAAATTTTGAATCCAATCAATGTCTTTCTCATTTTTTATCCAACTTTTTTCAGTGACAGCAATAACCCAGTCAGGTGTAAATCCACTGTTATCGTACCAAAAGATGAGATGATTTTTGACTGCATTAAGAGCAAATAGTGGAACATTCCAGCCTTGGGTATTAACCCTCTGAATTACTGTAGCCCATCCCCGATTACCAGCCTGAATTCTTTTTGCTCTTACATGTCTTTCTGAGTTTGTGATAAAAACATCGCAGATGAGATAACACCCATCATAAACCTGGTATCGTCAAAATTTTAGATATCTGTATTGTGAATTCCGTTCTTCGCTAATGTGTTTCATACAAGCTCAAACTAACCACGAATGTCTTCTGTACAATTGCTCAAGAGTAGAAATAGCACTGCATTCTGCAGATACGAGATTCTATGCAGTGCTATATCTACTCTTGTACCAATATATCTTCGCACTTAATTATCTAGCAGTCGTATAATCAATAGAGTCGTGTATCAATTTTCTGGACGGCGCCTGACAAAGTTAGAAGCTCAAAGTGTCCAGACGAATGGCGTGACGGGTTCTTCGAGAAATGAATTTGCTACATCCTGAACTACAGACAGATACTCTTGGAGGAGATCGTTTGGAGGCTAGGTTGATGATATATTGAACAATGAGCAAGTACTGATTACTCTAGGTCAGTCGTTTCTCTTGAATTAGCTGGAATATCGCGTCGAGCTGACATACCACGCTTTCGACGACTAATCTTCTGATGATGGCAAGGATAGATTTTGGCTACAACTTGTTCGCTTAGCTTCAAATTCTGTTACATAAGATGCGAGGCTAGAATAATTTCTTTTCATCGTCCTTTTGAGACATATTTTATTGAAAAGAAATACCATGTTTAATGAAGTAGCCACGTTTGAGCGATCGGGTGCATAATTCGCAACAAATTCACTTTAGACCTGCGATTATCAATTCATTCATTGAAAAATTCAGAGCTTATTTTAACTCTAATGACAACATGCTGAAATATCAACGTTACTTTTACAAACCCACTCTCAAAGCCCTGTCATTTATGCAACCTAACAATCCATTGGATGGAATATTGTAGGTCCAAAGAGTGATACTTGCATATAAATATTCATTTGTGGATTTAGTAGAGATGAAAATGCCAATCCAATTAGGAATCTCTGCCCGTAACGAACTTACCACTCTCAGTTTATTTCAAGATATTAATTATAATTATAATTTATGTCTGTTGACGTTACAGCAAATTTAAAATTTAGAATTCAACTTTCAACGAAATGCCTCCAGGTATCAAATCTAGAAGCTCCGAGGTCATCACACACATTTACCTTTTCATTTTCGTCGTAAAATTTCGTCATTGAGATTTTGTGGCCATAAGAAAAACGATGATAAAATTTGAAAGAGATTTGCATGGTTTTACATAATAAGGAGAGACTTTTGCTTTTTTTCAAAATGTGTCAGACTTTTTTCTCATGATTTTTTGTGTCTTCCATTTCTCTTCGTATAATTTCATTGAACTCTTCCCAACCATCTAGATAGAGGTGATGACCTGCATTTTTAATTATTAAAACCTTTGTATTCCCGTTCTCTTTCTGTTTTTGTTCGTCACTCGCCAGCTTAAGAGCTTTAGCCTTTTCTTCTTGAAGCTTCTGCTCAGCTGCAAAGCCACCAGCAACGTCCATCCAGTCATTTTCACCATACATTAAAATTATTGGTATTCCAGTCTCTTTTGTGACAATGTTTGACATCGAAGAAGAATTAGTGTCGGCTGATTTCACTGGCACCTCTTGGCGACCAACCCTATGAATCCTTCTGATTAGCGGGCTACGGGCAAAGGCACCCGGAGCAAGTATGTAAGCAAGTGCATACTCCCCACTACCACGTTGACGAAAAAGGGAATATGCGTATTGATGTAAAGCCTCAGACTCATCAGGACTTAAATGAGAGAAACGTCTTGAGGTCCATCCAGATACAAATCGTGGGCCTAGAGGACCCGTCCAACGGATTATACTAAAAGGTGATACATTGGCATCCCAAAGGTAAATAAGCCATTTTGGCAGAGTTCGGCGAGGAGGACCTTCAACATTTTTTTTAGTTGCGGTGTCAGGGAAATTAATATTAGAATTGGTTTTAATTTCGTTTTTATTCAACTTTTCAATTTTTGTTGTTTCATCTTGACTTTGTATGAACTCTTGTGCTAAAGTGGAGTCTTTCGGTTCAGGCAATTCTGTTCGCGTAGCATAAGGGTCTTCTGGAATTCCAACTGGAGAAGCGAGAATAAGCTTGTTAAGATGCCCTGGATATTTCAATGCATAAGCCACAGCCAAATAGCCACCCATACTATGTCCAAGTAGCGTGAACTTTTCTAATTTCTTTAAAATCCTCCACTCTTCCAAAGAATCTATAAACCAATTTTCAGCCTCAGAAATTTTCCCTGCTTGATCTTTGGCATGAATTTTGAATGAAGGCCTACTACTTCTTCCCATTCCCAGCAGATCTAGTGCATATATTTTCCAACCCTTTATGCGACTTAAGCCCTCAAAGTTCTTGTAGAAGAATCCAAGCCCAGCACCGTAGCCATGCAACATGACCAAAACTTGCTCTACATCTTCGCCTACTCTTTCCACAGAAAATTCATTCAAATATCTATTATCTCCACTCAAAACAACCGAGTTTGAATTCCAAAATCTT
The DNA here is from genome assembly GCA_019455505.1 of Pleochaeta shiraiana. Classification (NCBI taxonomy): domain Eukaryota; kingdom Fungi; phylum Ascomycota; class Leotiomycetes; order Helotiales; family Erysiphaceae; genus Pleochaeta; species Pleochaeta shiraiana. The sequence continues at coordinate 8,854 of JAHYSP010005574.1, forward strand.
CGGCCATAAGGATCATTGATAGATTTAGATACATCGGGGGTTGATATAGAAGGCGAGGGGTTTAAACTAGAAGAGGAGCCTGCTGAGAACTTTTGAACAAACGGTATGAAAGATAAGACATTGCGTTCCGCAACGTCAGGCGAAATACTTGCCCACCATTGATAAGCGGCAGCCTTATATCCTAGAGGAAAATAAGACGCTTTTGAAAGCCCTTCAGTATTTGGCTTTGTTCTCTGGGATGCAAGCATGGCTTGTTGGTTGCCACTGTTTGAGGCAGATTCCATGGTTGAAGATGAGATTTCCAGGAGTCTACAGGAGATAATTTTCGAATGTAAAATGATTGAATAATCCACTAAGACTTTAAAGGGGGAGGGGAAACTAAATCTGTGTGCGACGGTTTTAAACACTGAACTAGAGACAGGCTTCAAATTTGTTGGCCGAAGGCACAGAGTGATTTAAAATTTGTGATAGTTTGTCTTGTTTTATTTTTTGTAGATAGCTTAGAATTTGAGTATTATAGAATGAATGTGTATAGTGGCGACAAGACTCATACAGATTCGACAATTCTGTACATTGGATTTATTGTTGCTCGTTACTGCACTGGTAAATCTAGTGCCTCTTTAGGTTACATACGAGACATTGGTTCGTTTTATCATCTAATATTTAAGCATTTTTCTGTAATTAAGATGTTATTCTTGGATACCATCAAGTTTCAAATGCATATAAGTTTCATGGTCAAATCTTTTACAAAGTCAAGATAGTACTAACGGTATTAAGTTCTTAAGTTGTTGGGTAGACTTTAACTATTCCCTATTCGGTTCTGTATCGGAAATTATTCGATAAATACTTGCCGAATAGAGTATAGCCCAGTTTTCAATGCTTAGTGCTCCAGCCTTTGATTACTCATCACACTGCCTTACCAAATCTAGCAGGGGTTAGCTCGCTCTCCAAGACTTCAACCTGTGAGTCTCTGTACGTTTTTCGTCAGTTATGATCTTGTCCATTAGTATCCTATGTCAGATCTTGACCATCTCGTCAAAGGGACCCCACCAGGAAATCAAATTATTCAAGCATCGCCGACTAATGGATTGGTACCATCTGGAAAAGCCGACGCCTCGCCAATGCAAGATTCATTGGCATCCCTACCTTCTTCCCCGCCCCAAATATATCTCAATCTACTTATTCTAGAAGCCTCACTACGACTGCAATGGCTTCAGTTACGAACGAGGAGGCGTCAACACACATTTTTCTTAACGTTGTTAGCTTTTTGGATTTTATATTTTGGATATGCCCTCTTTTTAGCGCCAAGAGAGGATGGAAGTGGTGTTGGAGGCTCAGTTTACTGGGTTGTTGAGGTCGTCGAGAAACTTTGTTTTCTTGGAGGAATAGTGACCGGAGTATTGGTATGGGGAACTGGTCAGTGGGAAAGAGGTGTCCGATGGCCACGACGCTGGGTATACAGTACGAATCGAGGTCTGAGAGGCTTCAACTGCAAGTTGGTGGTTATTAAGCAGCCTTGGTGGATAGAACTTTTTTCAATGATTTCATTCCTATTCTCATATGATTTGCTATCTGGCAGTTGCGAAAGCTCTTATCGACATGTGGACCAAAGGTTTTTAAAAGAAACCGATAAAACACAAAAGAGCGGATCAAACGCTACATTTTCAAACAAAAAAGATTTTGATTCCGAGGGCTATGATGAGGATCTTGCTCCAGGAGGGGATTATGTCAAATTGCTCTTACTTCCGAAGCCTTTCTCTCCAAACTTTCGACAAAACTGGGATATCTACAGGACTGAATATTGGGAAAGAGAAAATGAGCGTCGAGCCATATTAAGAAAGGCCATCCGTGATCGTGAAAAAAAAATTGCCAAACATCAAGGAGGATATCTCTGGTGGATAGGTTATAGAGGTTGGAATAAGACCAGAAATCTTGAAAGTGAAAGGACAAATCAATTTCAATATAAACCTGGTTTAACTGAGAAAGAAAAGCAACGAATTAGTGGTGCAAGCTTAAAGTCTGGATCGCACTCCCGAAATTCATCCCAAGATGTAAATAACATTGAAATGGAAACAGGGAAATGTATTCGAGGAAGTGGTACTGTATCGAAACTTTCAGGGAAACAAAAGTCGGGAAAATCAGGTAAAAGCCAGAGGCATACTACAGCACATTCTCGATCTTTGACTATGGAAGCTTCGTCCCCTTTAAAAAGACAAAGTAGTTTTATGAGCGTCTCATCTGTAGATAGTGAGCAAGCTTCTGTGTCGACTTCACCAGCAGTTTTCAAGAACTAGAAGAAAAACATAGCAGAAAGGTATCATCCAAACGCTATATCTCTCTCTATTTTGATTTAAGACGAATAAAAGTAAATGGCCACAATTGAAACCCTCCAGTGAAGGCCTAAAATGGTAGTTACCACAATTAGTTAACCTAATTTTTCCAGAGAACAATATTGAAATGTAAAAATGGTGAGACTAGTCTCGTAACCTTCGACAACTAAATTGGAAAACATTCTGAACATCTAGAACAAAATATGGAATTTGACATGAAGGATCTGACAATGTCCATATGAGGGTTGTAAAGTTGTTGTCGTATTACACCTATTTAGTTTAGTTTACTACAGGCAACATGTCCAGTGACATAGCTAGTGTTAAGTGATGTTTAACGTTAACCAGATTACCCTTAGGAACTGAATAAATTATTTACGGTCCAACTTATTTCCCAAGCACTTGGATGATAACAAATTCTGAGATAAGTACACTTTTAACTTTGAATCAGCAATCTGAGTAAGGACTTGACGCTTCGCCACGCGAGGTTTCAACCCAATCGCAACGGAGCCACGACTCAATATGCATAGAAACTTGTGAAGATTCTTTTCTCAATCATAGTTTGTTACATATTTGAAAATTGTCATCGATAATAAAATACTAGTGAAGATTTCTGCGCTTTTTACGAATGCTTTTGTTCTTTAAGGAAATTTACCACAGATAAATAGGATACGAGGCTGAACAGTCTCTCTCTCTCTCTCTCTCAGAATCGATTCAGTGCGACAGCTTCATGTAATAGTTAAAGATTTTAACTTAGCTTGTATGACATAGGAGTAATACCTCCAGTTCTTGGACTCTCTAAGATCGATAGTTTTTACTGTGACAAACTAGATTAACGGACATACTCTACACTTTAGATCTCAAAAATGCACCTACTAACTCGTGGCAATCGCTCAAGACTGATTCTAGCGATATTACTAGTCTCAATTAACCGAAAAAATTCATCGGTCGATCAGTCGATATTATTTGAGAAGCTGGAAATCATAAGTTCCAGTAGTTGGGTAATAACATAGATGCCCAATCCACTCACTTCTACTGCTGCCTCTAGATAGCTCTCCGAAAATCGAATTGGAGAAGAAAAGCAAGATTTTTTTCACACTAGATGTCTGAATCACTTTATGGCAGTCTATTAATCACACAAATAAATCTTCTAGATCGTCGATCGATCATGACTTCGATTCTTGTTTTCCATTTTCTGACACGTCGACCTTAAAGTATCGCAAGAAGTAATACTGATAATTGCCATCTGTTCTTCTGGTAAAATCACTGCTGAAATTTATCGGGATCACAAAGGTTCTGTTATTCCGGATATGTATATAGTCGCCCAAGTTCAGTAGTGCAAAAAAGTGGCAGAACTCCAAAATCTAATCATCCGCAATGGGATTCAGATGAATTCATTTCTTCCATTGAATTACTTACTGAGTTTAATACCACGTATTTTCATCTAATTTTTACTCCAAGTGATGTACGTAATCTGGCGATATATATTGTCAGGGCTATGACCAATGGTGCTATGTAAGATGGTACACACTGGAGAGCTGACAGGGTCATACGCAAGTATTTGCAACCCTTGAGAGAGTAGGGAAGCTAAATATCAAAATGAGGGACAGTAACTAGTAGGTTTTGGATAAGGGGAGGTAGGCACCCACTCCATCAACACTATATGCTTTCCCTTGATCCCTTGAATAGTTGATAGCCATAGAAAAGAAAGATATTCTGTATCATTACGTATGTTGCTTTCTATGACACAGAATTGGTCGCAGATTATAAACATGATTTAGTATTTCAATAGGACACTCATGCCTCAGATTCTATTTGCAGGAATCACTACAGGCAAGGCGGCTTTTACCTCACCCCTCTCGAGCCCTAAGCGTGAAATACACCCATGGAAAATATCTCAATGAGACTTGAGTTACCCAGAAATGCCATGACAATCTTTAAACTCTCCTCCTGCAACACAAGGTTCTGTTGGATAGGAATCGGTGATCTTCTGTCTCAAGTGGGATTGGTGCCCAGGCTAATCCAGACTCTATTGGAAAGATCGGCCCGGACGGGATACCACGAGACCATCCGACCCATCGCGAAGAATTAACTGAATGAGTTACAAAGTGCCACATGTATTATAAAGAAATTTTCTTAAGTCATTTCAAAGCTTTCCCAGAAATTGAAATTGAAATTGAAGTTGTAGAAATTAAGGAAGTTCATTACAACATCTAGTTTAGTTCCCACTTCTGAACTACACGTACATAACTATCAAAATGTAAGGCTTTTATCATTAAAATCACAAGTACCCAAACCTCGCCGTCTCACCTAATTATCAGGAATTAAGCCGAGTGATAACATACCTCAGTCGTTTCAAGGAATACATCGAGTGGGACGTATCAAGGGATAACTCAAGGGATAACTCAAGGGATAACTCAAGGGATAAACTGAGAGTTGGCATAACTCTATCGGTCCAACTAACCCTCATGTTGAATAATCTCACGACAGAATAGTTATGATATATAAACTCTTCAGGTTTATTGAAGCAGTTAAAAAGTGTGGGATTTCACGTATAAATAAGGAAATGAATTCCGGCAGAAAGAGGAGAATCTGAATCTAAATTATCATAAATAACAAGCTTTATCACTTAACTTGAATCATCAACATCATTACCTTTATCCTTATCTGAATTACAATTACACCTCTTTCTATAGTCTCTTCAGAACTACCTTTATTTGATCTTTGTGACCATTCCCCATCTAAAAATATCTTCCTCATTTATTCATATCATCAAACCTGAGTACCCAAACTTTAGTTCTGTTAATAACCTATCCTACAGATACTGTATTAGATAGACAAAAACTTTATGCAGTGTGGAATGTGACGGAACAATTATTTAGGAATTTTATGAAATTATGTATATTGACTAATCTATTATTGTATGAAGGTAAAATGCCGGTACGTGATGGTTTATCCGAGGTTAAATCACAGGCGAAATCTTTCACTTTACAAGTTTAATTAAGATTTATAAAAGGTTAGTAGCAGAAAATAAGGCAAAAACAAGAATCAAAAATTTATCAATGATTTACCAAATAAAGACATCAAGCTTACTTTCTGTGATATTTTATATTTTGTGCGATATTAGAAGAGAAGACCCCTTTTCTTTGTGCTGCAGAGCCTAGGGACATGGATAGCGAATCACTAGAAGTAAGCCTCCACTTTCACCAGAACACAAATTGTTAAGACTAGTGAACTGAAAAACGCAAGTCATAAAGTCTTAATGACTGATATCGTATCATTCGGAGTGATGAGGCGTGGATTAGATGTTGTACAAAGAAGTGCACATTACAAGGCAAGTCTTCATGTATTTTTCTATGAAGTATTATGTCAAACTAACAAAGAACAAAGGAGCATGGGGAGTACGAAAGTACGTATATTGTAGATCGCTACAACAGAAATAATTCTTGGATGTTTTTGGCATGATTTGCTGGTATCCAGGTGGGGCCGAGACTCAATCAATTGTGCAAGAGGCATGACAGCAATGTACGAAGCCTGGGTCGGATGGTACTGTGGTATACCGTCCGGGCCGTTCTCCCAAGTAGAGTCTGGGTAGCCTGGGCACCTACCCTACTTAAGACAGGAGATGGTTGGTTCGAATCCAGCAGACTCATCTACAATCTCGCGGTGGATGTGTACAGAATGATGGAGATATGTCTGGTTAATCCAGGGTTTGTAATTTCCTTGGATGGGTGTTCACGGATGAGGGGAGACTGTTGGCGAAGAAAAAGCGAACATACTTCGTAGTGGCATCTACAAATGGAAACTGAGGCATAAGTNTACTGCTAATGTATCATAGTCTTGAGGCTGCATACACATTAAATGATTTTAAAAAAAAAAAAAAGAATGTAATAAGCCTGAGATTTTTATAAAAATTCTTAGCGGAATGCACGACAAGTGCCTTGTCATAATTGGACCGAGGAATGGTTCTATTGACCAATAACTATACAATTTATATTTGGTGTATAGAACTTTTGGAAAATTGACGGAATAAATCGTGCTCCAAATTTGACTTGAACTTAGCCAAAACCTTGATAACGGAAACAAGGGTGCAAACATTTTACAGAAGAATCATTCGAGTTAATGCGTCCAATTGGATCATCTCCTGACAATAACTCCTTGTACTTTCAATGTGACTCTTGCCCGAATTCATCTGAGTTGTATGATGACTGCATGAAACAGTCACTCGAAACTTCTGCATATGTATTTGCATGTAAATCTACTGCGAAGCCCCTGCAAATTTTCATGAGTGTAAACAGAAACCCTGTGAGCCTGTAATTTTCCTTCGATACACTCTAGTTTTCACCCTTATTCATATCCATTCGCGCCAAGGAAAGTCACAATTTTCTATCAGAGGGAGAGTATTGATTTCAATTTATCTTTTATTAATTTCCGCATGACTGCTTTGCTTATTATTAAGGAGGCATACGAATATGAGTACTGTCGGAAAATCCCTTCGTAATGAAGTACTAACGCTCATTCCGTATCAGTAGTATTACGTTGTCACAAACCATATCCTTGGGCTGCTTATTAGTATCATGATAGAATGAATTGAGTAAATGACTCTATTAGATAGTCATTGGAATATAAATCAGACTACTTTCCACTGTGGTAAACTGACGGGAAAAATTTGGTCCAAAATCCCACTTCAGGTGAAAATAGAGAAATTGGTTAATTGAGTCAAGGTTTTGTTGGTAAAAATTCTTGGCAAAATCTGGAAGATATTGTTGGACATCGAGGAATAAAGAAAAGGGTATTTTGTATTTCGGATTTCGGATTTCGGTCGTGATAGGATAGACCTTTACTTAACATGAACTTTTGACAACCGAAGTTGATAGTTTATTCTTATCCGAAACCATCGGAGCAATTTATTAAGTCGGTGAACTTCGTGTCGCCGACAAAATACCTTTTTTGGACATAGTTCTTCTGTAGTACTATGAAGACTGATAGAAGTCTTTGGATTTATCTGTGTATATAAATATCAATCACCCTTCCTTATTATACATGAAACTCATACTC
>JAHYSP010005587.1:19710-30024 GCA_019455505.1 Pleochaeta shiraiana
CGATGTAGATGATTCAACTGTGCTTGGAGCGTTAAGTTTCTTTGTGATATATTTACAAGGACCGTCTGGAATACGCTACGCTATTGTTGGATTGATACATATCAAGGGCCACCCGAGTATATTGTTCACGATGCTGGTAAAAATTTTGCTTCTTGGGAATTCCGGCAACTTGCCATATCGATGGCCATTAAGACAAAATAAGTTCCCGTTGAAGCCCAGAACAGCTTTGAAAAAGTTGAAAGGCACCATGCTCCATTACGCCGAGCATTCCAAGTTATGAAAAGTGAGCTCCAAGGTGAAAGAGAAACAAATAAATTGATCCTTCAAATGGCTCACAAAGTTGTCAATGACTATTCTGGCCCTGACGGCATTGTCCCTACGCTTTTAGTATTAGGGTCATATCCACGTATGACTGAACTAGATCCACCTACACTATCAATTCACAAAAGGGCAAAAGCTATACATGCAGCGACCGAGGAAGTGCGATATTTAATAGAAAAAAAGACAGGTTAGTGACGCTCTTTCAATAAGAAATGGCCCAAAAACACTAGTCACACTTAACTTGCCAATCAACTCTCAAGTACGAGTCTGGCGCGAGCAAAATGGCTGGCAAGGTCCATTTATAAAACTGGCAATCAACGGAGAATTTTGTGCCGCCAACATGCCTCAAGGACCGGTTAATTTGAGATCAACAGTGGTGAAGCCATACCTCTAGGAGAAATACAGCAATTTGAAAGATTTAGATAGTAAAAATGATTCCCCAATTGAGAAATATCTAGCTCATAAGTATACGGCTGTAGAAATAATAGAGAATGAACCTAAAAGATATCCTAGCCGAGATAGAAAAAAATCTGTCCTATTTCAGCAATTCCTTAACTCGTCAAATCGGAACCTGTTGAAATATATGTTGCGTTTATTTCAAGCAAAATAATTGCAGATAAAGAACAAGCTCTAAAAATTAGGCAAGATGGTGTAATAACTACACTGGGAAAACTTTTTGAGCTATCGCAGAAGAAAGAGGTAGATGGATTGATATCTCGGGGAGTATTTGAAATTATAAAGTGGAATCCGACAAAACATGACAAGATCAAGATATTCAATTCAAGACTTGTTGATTAAGTCAAAGAAAAAGGCACAAGTGACCCTTGTGAAAAGTCAAGACTTGAGATCCAGGCGTATGATAATGGAAATAAATAAATCATTCAAACACAATCGCCAACCATTCAGCGAGCAAGTCAACGGTTAATTGTAGCTCTTGATCCATCACTATTCAAAATATATATATTTTTATATATTTTTTCGTGATGTTACTCAAGCATACATTAAATCAAAGACAATGTTAAATCGACAAGTATTAGCTAGAATACCTAAAAAACTAGCGTACTCCTACCCTGAGAACACAATTTTACTGATAAATCGACCACTATATAATATCCCTGAAGCAGGCACAGACTAGTGGGCCAAATATAGTAAACAATATCGAGAAAATCTTGAGATGATGATGTCAACATATGATATATGTCTGTACATAACTAAATGTTAAGAATTTTTTGGCATAGTAGGTATGCAAACAGACAATACCTTGTTACTGTGCAATAATAATTCCAATGAAAAGGGGAAAAAAAAAGCAATGAAAATTGCAAAAATTCCCAGCTAAGCCTAAAGGATAAATTTGTGCAAGAAATCCTCTTGAATTCAATGGATGCGTGTTGCATCAAAAAAAAAAAAAAAAACAGGGTAAAATTTTAACAACTTGTAGAGTCATAAAATGACTATAAACGAAAAAACCTTGTTCAGAAAGCTAGAGGGGCATACATAGCCTCATTATGCCAGCTAGAAGCCAGCTTCGATCTTTCAGTCAAAGTTGATCCGAACCTCTAGAGATATATAGCTTAGAAGAGCTCACCTTGCTCAGTATTTTAGAAAGTGTGTACTTATAGTAAGCTGTTAACTGTTGAAAGATTTGGAAATTAGTTCATCGATCAATACAACTGTTCAAATTTCCAACCAGTTTTTATTAAAGATTTTGTTTCTGGTGAATTCTTTCTGGTATTGCTAACTCACTTAAGACGTCATGGTTATGACGGTATATATGTTGACAAATAAATTTGCCTTTTAAAAGTCAATTTATTATAATTAGTAGTCTATTTAATTGATAACTTTATATTTGAGTAATTTCCATGATAAAAAATAAAGTCAAGAAATCAGGGGCTAATGCAATATTGGCAGTAATCAATTGAAGATTTTTTACCTTTGCTGGTATGTGCGTCAATAATGATAACAACAAATCCAATAATTTGGCACGTTTTTGAGCATACCTGCACGAAAGTTGGTTTTCTCGGCGGTGTCAGAACTTAAGCTGCAAGACTCAAATTGTTACATACATGACCCTCTGCACTACTGTCCATTAATAATTCAATTTAATGAAGATGCAATTTGCTTGATGAGAGAACGGCTGATTTTGTTGATGTTACTAATGGTCCAAAATTGCTTTCACTACCTTTTTAATCGCTTGATATTAATTTTTTTTTGGTAGCTTCATTTTTTCGACAAAAATATTTCTTAATGAAGGTTTATCACATACAATTTTAAATATTTTTATATTATATTTGTTAATCTGATATCCAAGAAGCGCTTTTTCCTCGGTTAAATAGAAGCAGCTCTCTTTATTATTCTTTTTTTCATAAAAAAAAGCCATTATTTGGTTTGATTTATCTGAGGCTTGGTATTGTCGGAAGTTGAGGGCATGTTAAGCTATTGAAATTCTTACAAATATATAGAGAAAAAAGCGGTATGAACATTCGGGGATTAAAACTCCGATAAAGACCAAAATTTTCTGAATCTTAGAAGTATATCTAAAAATTTCAGTTCAAATTTGTTGAATGTCTTCATTATTTCCATGCATTTGGTAGTAACCTACACGAGAAGAGATCTTATTGATGCTGAAAAAAAAACCTTGGATCACTTTGTAGTCGCTAAAATCGGCCATTTTTAGTCGTTAGATTATAATATCCAAGCTCTCCCAATCCATGAACTACGAGTTCATCTTTGTATCTGTAAAGAGACGTCGAGCATTTGCGTACTCTCCAATGATTTTCATTTGATGTAAATCTGCTGCAGCTGAAAGTCGGTTTCTGATTTGAATAAAAATTTCCTTGCATGTCATATTTCTAAAATTTAGTTTTCAATAATTAACATTTTATTATTAAATCATTTTTACTCATTATTCACCAATCAGATAATATTCTTGTCAATAAATTTGTACGTCTCTCTGGTATTGTAAATTATTTTCTCAATTTTATGTTTTCTCATCATTTATAGTGGCATATGTGTTAGCAGTACACCTGTAATTTTAATGCCCTGATTTCTTTGGTTCAGTATGAAGATCTGTGCCAGCTGGAATTAAAAAACATGTAGATGCCACTTATAGTAGCGTAGCTTCGGATGATATCGAGTAGATCATACTCAATTTACTTGGAGCTAAAAAAAGACATCAGTCTCAGAAGTGAGCACTTGAGAAGTAAAATTTGCAGCTCTCACAAAGCTTATGGTAACCCCATGGCTACTATGGCCTCTATATGAGTAAGTTATTGAATCGATGTGACAGCCAGTTAAAACAGAAATTGATAACACTTCAGATGTTATTACAGTCAACTCATCAAATTATTCATCTCGAATTAGAAATTTTGTTATGCTTTAAGTAATTATCAGACAGGCTATAACTTATATAAATTTTAAACTTCAATAGATACCATCTGTTTTTTGCAAAATAAAAACGGTCTCAAATAATTACTGCAGCTCATTAGGCTATCAAGATATTGCAATCAAAGAAATATTGACTTCATGTTTAAAGCATTTAGGGAGGTCTTTTAGAAACTATTCCAATTTACTCAGTAATGTTGAATTCAATGTATAAACTTCTATTAGCTTTCAGCCAGAATAATACATCTAGGCTTTCATTACTACCAGTATCCCAAAAAATATTAAACTTGAATTTTAACATATAATCAGTACAAATAGCGATGTTAATAGATTTAGGCTCTGTCCTGGGCAAAATATCAACAACTGAACATTGATTCTCCAAAATTATAACACTAAAACTCAAGTAAGAAGATATATGTGATCAAAAATTCGTAATGTAATTTGAGTGTCGAAATAATTTATTTCAAAGCTTTCAAACTAACCCTCAGCTTAAGTCAAGGAAGGCATCAAGCTATCATAATAGCTTCTTGTAAAGCGAAATACGACAGGTCTTTCAAAATTTAATTTGAATCGAGATGGTTCTCCACGGTACAAATCTTCAAAATACATATCCAAAGCTAATGCGTCCATACTTTCGTAATAATCGGTGGTATCGAATTTTGGCTCAATATCCCATATCGACTGAACAAATTGATTTCGTTTTTTAATTGCACCCAAAAGTATACGTAACTTTCCGTTGATATAAATTAAACCTTGGATAGTATTATCCACTCTTAATGTACTTATAAAAGTCATTTTGCCCAAATCTATGGGGGATAGTACTTTCACTTCTAAGTTTGGCTCGGCCTTCTTATCATATATAGACCTGCCTTGATGTGATAATTCTACCTGACCCATTGTAAGTGCAGCAATTAGCTCCCGTCCCATTTGCGGATTATAACTCAAGAGTTGTATATTATATGACCTATTTTTCTGCCGTGGCATTGATTTTTTCGATGATCTGATATAAGAGTTGGCGGCCTGGATTACATGTTTTTTATCGTTTTTGATGAATCCTCGATTGCCCAAGTACATTTCTAAACCTTCAACTCCGACATTTTGTGCTACACAAACTGAGGCATAAAGAGGTCCATTTGAGAATGAATGCGTTTCAATTTGAACTGGAGATCCTGTCTGAAGCATTGAGATAACTTCAGTCCTAGAATTTATAGATCCGTGCTTGTATAATGATTTGGCATTATGACCAGTTTTATATAGAGCAACCATGCCCTCGCTAGTTGACACGCCATCGTAAAAAGTGACACCCGACAAGATAAGTGCACAAAAATCTTTAAGATAATGCATTTTTTTGTCAAAAAAATTGAAGTCAAATATCAATTAAAACAGTTTGGGTTTTAAAATATTCAAAAAAATAATTGATTTTAGAAATATATATTTTGTGAGTTTTGACGGAATTAAGCAGTTCTTTATAGTAAGCTCGCTCAAAGGTCTTGTAAAATTACAATATTTCATTAAATTTTATACTCAAAGCTGAATTTAACTAATATTTTATGCGGTAAATTTATTTTAAGATTACAACTAAGAAAAATTGTGTATTGAATAATGGGCTTTATTTCAGATTCTGGTTATAATCTTATTTGTACAATTTATATCTTGGCTTAAGTGTTGCACAGAAAAATTTAGAATTACACCTTAGATTCACATTTATACAGCGAGACGTTTAATCGACAAGACCAAACTCAAATTCAATTTTTTTTTTTCTGTCTTGTTAGAGTACTACTAATATGGTAATTATCTACGTGTAATGAAATTTTGTTTCGCATGAAAAAGATAATTTTCTTTTTTGATAAATTATATTTACTCCGTAATCTTCGTTTTATAAATTTTACGGTGGATTGAATTCTTCATTTTAACTTTTTTACTAACTGATCTATATGGGAAAATTAATTTTTTCTTATATTCTTATAACTGTGAGTAATATATATGTATGGTATTTTAGATTTCTGGACAGGATATTAAAAGAAGGCACTCTCTTTTTCATTTATGATATAGATTATATGTTACTAATAGGGTATATTCTTTTTATATATTTAGTTCCCTTCATATTTTCATTTATGAAGCAAATGAGTATGGAGGTATCATCATTGGAGATAGTAAAGAAATCAACATAGTTCAAATGAATTAGCTTTAAATCAGACGCTCGCCATTTAGATAGTAAGACAGATAAATTTAAACCAAATTTAATCTTATACTTTATACTGAATATTTTGTGTAAGCAGCAGAACAGTGATATCTTTGAGCCAAGTATTAATCAGGAGTTCAAAATCTTATTAATTAATTCAGCGGAAACAGTATACAAATATAACATTTGAAAATGTGCCTACACTTATTTATTACATTAAAGCTTTTATTGTCTTGATAATTTCCTCAAAATATCAAACTCTGACAGCCAATCTTTCATTCTAAATCTAAGCCGATAGTAGTTGAGATTCAGCTGACTGCATGATAATTTGCCATTACTTCTAAATATTGGCCATTCACAATAGATTAACAGTAGTTTCAATAAAATTGAATATTATTTATTTAAAAAATCTCTTTTAAACTTTCTGTTGACGAACTTTTCATTATTATCTAATTAAGTCGAGTCAAATCTCTCATATGGAGTCCAAAGATCTCAAATATTGTCAAATATGCTTTAATTTGTTCCACAATTATGGATAACTAAAATAGAGTTTTTAGAAGAGACTTATCGGTATATTTTAAAATAGGCAATTTTTCTAATATTTTCTATATTGAGAATAGATAATTTCTGTATAATTTTGAGATGAGTCGAATTATCTTGTAAAGTTAACCAAGTAGGATCGTGTGGGGCTTTGAATGAAAAAAGCGTTACGAATCAGTGTCGGTCAATAAAATCAAATATTTTACTATAGGCCTATTTGGTTGTATTAAGTACAGACTTGAAAATGATGAATTTGGATCCAACTTAAGTATTTTATTTTTCAACTAGATACATTTGAAAGAGAAAAATGATGAAATTGTTTCAAACTTTTCCTATATACAAATAAAGAGGTCTTTGGTTGTAAAACTCGGAATATTGCCAATTGTTTGCCATGATCTCTACTGTCTTGATATTTATCCGCAAATTCGAATAAACTCTGGGGTGCAAGGGATAGATCATGCCTAATCGGTATATATTTTGTTTTGAAAAATGATACTTTGTGGACTTGACAGTGATATTTTGTATTGTTATTTCAATCGACATGAAAGTTGTATGCAACACATTTATTTCCAAATTTTTCCCGAACTGGATAAATTATTTTATCACTTTGACATTAAATATGAATACCTCAATAAATTCATCAATTTTAACTCCAATATATTACAAAAATTAGTGCTGATACTGGGATTTCAATGAGCTCATTTTAAAGCAAAAATTTCGTTTTTGAAATTTAATGTTGTACAATTATGAAATCGTCAAATATTTATTTTAGAGACAGTAGCTAATTAAGGGTCTAATTATTGCAACATGTTATGCAGCTATTTTCTTTTACCAAGAAAAATTTTCCTTAAGTAGAGAAAGTTAGTGCCGAGATCATTAAGTATATCATTTTTGATGGTATCTCAACTATCAAGTTGATAAATTAGATTGGCTAAAATAATTCAATGTATATTTGCAGAATCAAATCTTTTTAATTTTACTTTTGATCAATACATCTCAGCATAATGAAGATTTTCAAGTACTAAATTGTTTTCAACTTCCCCTTCATTCATCAGAGGGACTCAAAATCTATTCATATTTGGGTGTGAAGTCTCTTTTGTTAAATAAGCCACTCTTTTTCCTATTGAAATTGTGTGTGCTTTAATAGGTCTCTGGTATTTGTTAAAAATACCCTTGGAAAATTAAGTTGAAAAAAAAAAAAAATAACGGAAATCACGAGCCAAAAGGGGCGTAATTTCTTACTTTGGTCAGAAATATATTCGGGTTTTAAAAAAGACATCACTAAGGGCCCTGAGAAAAATACTGGAGACAATCTTAGGCATAATAATAGATATCTATAAACATTTATTAGTGTGTTATCTAAAATTTAAGTTTTAAAAAATCCTCTTTGTTTCCACTAAACCCCTTTGAACGCAAATGAGCGCAAATTTTACTGAAATTCCAGTCAAATTAATAGCAGCATTTAGTTCATTTCAGTCATGCCATATGATAAAAAGTCCGTCAAGACAGAATACAGTTCCAGAGATGGGGACTATTGAAAAAAGCCAATGTAGTTGTTCGTGAGAATTTTGTATCTGCTTCAAACAGAAATATATTTCACTTAAATTGTAGCTGGCCATAGATCTTGAATTATGCTCCGATTT
This sequence comes from Pleochaeta shiraiana, assembly GCA_019455505.1. Lineage (NCBI taxonomy): Eukaryota > Fungi > Ascomycota > Leotiomycetes > Helotiales > Erysiphaceae > Pleochaeta > Pleochaeta shiraiana. Next base: position 27,778 of record JAHYSP010005587.1, read on the forward strand.
TTGTGGTCTTATTTCTTTCATTAGCAGTGGCTGACTCTATGGGATTTAATGTCAAAATATTAACATTCAAATTTAAGGATCAATTTTGTTAAGAGGAATATCCTAATTTTATTTCTGAAGGACTCTATTTAGTCTATAATCTTAAATAGCTCTAGGCATATAGAAAAAGCAATTGATGTTGGTTACAAACCCTCTATAAAGTGTGGTGAAAAACCTAACCTTTTATGTGCCTTATTCTTATCAATAATGAACTATGTTGAAGGATTGTCTAATAATAAGATCAATGGAAAGCCACTGTCAGTTTTCTTCAAAAAAGATTATAAAAGCTTTTAAATGTACTATATAGGAAGATTTTTGTTTAATCTCTGAAGAAACTATGCATAATTTCATTTTAACATCTCAAAGACGTTCATAGGCTTTAAATGAAATCAAAAGATGTGAATCAAAGTATCTATATATAATTTTTCAAAATTATTACCGTATCAATAGTTTGTCTTTGGCTTAAAGTTATCTCAAGAATGCGTTAGTAAATACACTATCAAAATTTTTATCATCAATTTTTATTAGGCTTACTTCATGAATCATCAAAAAGCCCCATGAAAAACTTCACAAGTTTAGATTAATAGTTGCTCAAATAATTAGAAATCTGACATCTTTATTTGTGTCTACTTTCTAGCATGATTCTTACTCCTAACTAATTATTGGATAACACTGATATGAAAAATTGTTTTTGCTAAAAAATGAGCAATAAAAAAATTTTATATCATAACTTTATTTCTGTAATAATTGGGTAAAAATTAAAATTTCCCGACGGAGTTTACATCGATTTCACTGAAATATATGTCTAATTATGAATTTTGAGTTCATGAAGAGTTTCATTGGTCTACCTTGACAATATGCAGCCCCCCAAAATCTTTAAGGCATGCTGTAGATGAGATATTTTAGTCTCTGAAGCTTTTTGGCTAGATTTCGAGCCTTTTAGCTTAGAAAATCGATTTGTAAATAAAGAAATGAAGTAAAAAAAGAAGTAATATAATATATTGCCATTTTTTCCTTAATCAGTGAAGTCATTCTAGCTATATGCTACTTATTAAAAATCACATTATCAACTATGCTGTCTGACTTAAAAATTGATTCAATTACCATAACAAAAATGGGTGTTTGGCATACTAACCAAAATTAGGTTAAATTACAGGTGATTGAAAGAATTTTAGGATTGTTAGTAGGATAAAATATTACCAAAGGTGTCCTAGTTGAATCATTTATCTACTATCATTTCTGTAATGTCTTCAATTTCAAAATGTTGAATAATAATTGAGTTTTCAGAAGTTTAGATTGTTTTTGTGAATCTATCTATAAACTTATTTACTCTCCTGATATATCTGATTTATATATGCGCTTACTGTTTTCTTGACGAAGTCAGTTGAGGGTAATTTCGAGATGCTTTAATGTCGTCTTTTGTTTTTATAGACACTTACTGAATATTCGGATTTCTTTACATTATCGCAGCAAATTTTTTATTCTTCTTTAAGATTTGAATAGAGATGAGATATGTAAGGTACCCATTAGTTAATCCGTTTAGCAGTCAAATCAATAAAATAAGGCTTTTAAATATTGTAGAAAATTTGTTGGCTATCTTAGCCTTAGCAGCTTTTGGATGAATAGCTTCTCCGGAGAGAAAGAAATATTTCCTGTGAGAACTGAGCCTATTATTTGATGTATTTATAATTTCAACGTAGCTTAATGCTTGAAATATAGGTTGTTTCTGAGCTGACCCATTGATCTGTAGTCCTAGATGTTCTGTACCTACGAAATATTGATGATAATGTTTGAAAGTCTTTGATTTTTCAAGAAATGAATTACAGACTATTCCCGATAGTTTAGATAAAAACTTAAGACGGTTCTTTATTGTAGCAAACGAAGCAAATTTAATATTCCCAATATTTTGCTGATTAGCAAGATACTTTAATTTGAGTCATATTGTCGCTTCAAATTGATCATTCAAGTCTGGGAGGTGAAGGTTTCTGGGTTTCATGATTTCTATTAATGAATAATTTTTCGGATATTTTTCAATATTTTTACACTGGACTAGCAATAGCTTGTGATGTAATTTTTACACAATATTTTTATGCCATGAAAATGACTTGAACCATTCATTACCAGAAACTCATACAAATTTTTTAAATGTGTTTGTGGATTGACAAATGCTTTCCCGCATCGAACATGATAGATTAGTAAAAGATTAGT
>JAHYSP010005605.1:492-11831 GCA_019455505.1 Pleochaeta shiraiana
CATCTCTCTGTATTTAATATCATGTGACACATTATTGATTGGCGAAAAACCCTGATTATTACTTCCTGCAGAAATTGTACTCTCATACTGGGATTATTGAAAACAAAAGTGTGTTAGGACCCATAGTGATGTTTTTTTTTTTTTCTAATATCCCAGTAGGGGAGTAGACTGACTACCCCCGCATTCTTGCTCGCATTCTTGCCCACTTTATTCCTTTTTTGTCTAAGTCCCCTCCCCACACAATGCAACCCCCACACTTAATGCAACAAATTTTCGCGTGTAATTCTACCTAGTCACTATCTATATTTTGGCCACTCAACATGTCAAAAACTGTAATACAATCATTCATTCCTTTTTTTTTCTTTTTTTTTTAGCACCATACTAGCTGTTTTTTCAGCTTATTGATCAAATTTACGCGACTTTGCTACCAATTCACGTCGTTCTGCCTCCTGTTGAGCCGTATAAATTGAATCAACATTGGCGAAGACATTATTACAGTCAACCTTTACTTTCCTAGACTTTCTCACGCTAAGATCGCTTGTAATAGCTGTCTATTTATCGATGTTGACTTTTTGTTGTACTAGTTGAACCGAATTTTTGTCTAAGTACCTTGATATCTTGTTGAAAAGTAACCGGCGAGTCCTATCCGAGTTATCTGAGCTCATTTCTGTAATTTGATCCTTTAACTGCCTAGTAGTTGTAGGCGTTGAGTAGATATGATCCTCAGCTATCTCCTTCCGTTGTAAAGCAGTGAATCCGGAGCATTTTGATGTATTTGTAACTTTAGGAATGTCCCTTAAGACAAAGTGGGATCGAAAGACTCTTCGGGGGTAAAATGGGTGCAATACAGCTGTAGACCAGCCTGACTGAATATTTCCAGCAGTCATGCTTTCTTCCCTGGCTTTTTTGTATGCACTTGGACGAACCTAATCTTCTTCACATCCGCAGCGTCGTCGTAGCTGGCAATATCTGCCAGTTCTTTCCGGCAGGCTCGTTTAAGACACGAAAAAAACACCCAAATCAAGTGGCTGGAGAATATGACTTGAATGAGGGATCAAGTAGAAGGGCCAGATATTGTTATTCTTGCATTACATTATGAATTCGATGGTGCAGTGACTGCCATGCTCGTCAAGAAGTAGAAGACATGGGCCCTTATTTTGAATCTCGGGAATGAATATCTGTCGTAACTACATGAGAGATATATCATTAGACATCCAGGCGTTGTCTGAAGTGATTTAGTGGGAGTTTGGATTATCTTTTGTGGGAAACCATGTCGTTTGGCAAGATTTTCCGGCGAAAATGATCAGTGGTCGCAGTTTTTTCCCTTCAGCAGATATAGCTTCGACAAAGTGACCGATTCCCTCGATTCCGGACTCTTTTAAATTGAACATTTGGTACAATCCACTCCAATAACCTTTTGGATATCTGTGATACCCAAACAACAACCATTCTCATCCATATTCCACATATTCTCTGGCCTAATCTTGTGCAGGTCAACGACTCCTTAAATTGACCAAACCAAATCTTTAAAGCCCCCAAAGATGGCTCATTTTATCGCTTGAAATCAAGCTTTCGGCCTACTTTGGATTTTATTGCAGGATTTTTTAGCAGAAATCGGGATATCCAGTTTTTTCCGCATTTATTCTCACCACCATTCTGGATGGATACAAGCCTCACTATATCCCTCAACTGATTGAATGTAAAAGGATAGTCACATCCCTCTAAATTAATTATCTAATTTATCAATTCCTGTTCTTGCACGGGAGATAACTTTAACCGTTTGGAGTGCGCTTCTTTACGGGTGGTGGTGAGTTTCTTCATCCGTCTGTACAGGACACTATGATCGATGTCATATGCCTCACCTGACTCTCTGGTATTCTTAAATTTCTTTATTTCTAGGTCATCGAGGGCTAGCTGTTTCTTTTCTTCACAGGTCTGCATGGTTTTAAGCAAAAATAATGAGTTAAGATTGAATGTTACAGAATGAAATACTTTGATACGAACAGGAAAATTTGTTGCATTGTGTGGGATGGGGACTTATTTATATTCTATCATTTATTGTTCTTATTTTTTCTTATAATACTTACTTGCTACTAAATTTCAATTATTATTGAATTTGTTTCTATCGTAACAGCAGTAACATATATGCAACTTGAGCTCTTAGCTCGGAGTCGAGTCCAGTTAAAAGATAATGTGAAAGTGAAACTACTAAATTGGCTATCTTAACCATAATAATTTCATGTATTATTTCATATTCCGAGTTTTGATCAAAGGTCTTCTAAAAATAGTGTTCAAATATCAAGTGTGAGAAACCTCTATTAAATTATTTATGTAAAGAACTACTTCAGAGTGCAACTTAGTGTTAAGTCTAAGTGTTGATTGATCTTTGGTATAGAAGCGTCGTAATAAACAGATTTCGATCCAATATCCTTAAAAAATAATTTTGTGGAGTAGAGAGGCCAGTCAGGATTGAAGCCATCTCTTTCTTAACTGTCTATAAATCCCGAGAAACGAATACGTCGAAAGTGATTAAATATTATCCCCTCTAAAGTTGCATTATTTATTTCAGCCTTTTCATAATTGACTGGAGCCGATCTAGTTTGGAGAGGAATTTTTTATTTCTATGCGTTGACTTGGATTTATATGATCAACCTATCATCCTTTCCAAAAACACCCCTTTCCCTCTCTCCCCTCACTCCTTTGACAAGAGAGACTCCCAACTCCTGTTAACTCCTTTAATCTTCTAATACATTCAGTACTCCGTCAAATGCAATCAAATACTGTTGATGTGTCGAATAGGCACTAAAATAGTAGGTACACCACTGTAAATACCGTCAAACTTAAATATGAAACTTTTCACGTAGCCAACTTAATCCCTATAAATATTATCGGAATATTATAAATATCAAAGTAATTTCTATCCTTGCTTGAGCTCCCATGTCAGTGAAAAATTAACGCCTCATATCCTCACTAGTTGATAAGGATCTTAGATTTGAGAAGCCGTGATTAAAAAATAGTATAGTATAAACAGGTGGTGTTCTCGATGAATAAAAAATGGATGATAATTTGGCCAGACATTTGGCTCTGATTTGTCATCGACTTTAGTTCGGAATAAAATCATCTGTCTTAGTATTTGAAATGGGCACACTATCCGTTAAGCTCTGCCTAAGGGGTTTTATACTTGAGAAGTTGCTAGACTCCAAAAAATCATGGGAACAGATTTTCTCTTTTTTAGTAGATATAACAGTACTCATGGCAGTTCCTTGAGAATTTACTGAATTGGAAGTCTCTTCCTTGGGTAAGGATCGAACATCTCTCTGCTTCTCCAAAAGCTCTCCACCTAAGGTAACGCACTTAAGAATTGTCTGGATCAAATGATTTTGTTTCAGAGGCTTTGAAAGGTATTCATCCATTTGGGCTTGAATACACTTCTCCCTATCACCCAACATAGCATGGGCTGTGAGGGCAATAATTGGTGTTCTTTGGTTCGGTAGACTGCGCTCATAATCTCTGATTTTCGCAGTAGCTTCAAACCCTCCCTGTAAATCATCAGCACTACATAATTATTATTTTATTCTAAGAAAAAGGCTTACCATGATGGGCATCTGGACATCCATTAGAATAACATCATACTTTTTCGCATGAATAGCATCAACAGCCTCTTGCCCATTACTCACAACAGTAACTACGTGATGATACTTCTCAAGAATTTTAACGGCCAGTCGTTGATTGACAACGTTATCCTCAGCTAATAATATGTCAAATGATCTCGTGTTATCGGCAAAAGAAGGCGCAGCTCGATTTTCTAGAGCTGGGATCATTCCATTGCCCAAATCAATTGTTAAACATGGAGTTGTCATATACGACGTGATTCCAAGATCTAGAGCCGATTTCAAACTAACATGAACAACTGGAGCTAATAGAACAATTGGTATGTACTTGAACTCTCCTATTGATCGTATGCATCGGGCTGTGTCAATTGAATCGACTATCATTACATCGTAAGTTGAAGCGAGCGGTACGGCACCTTTGGAAAAATCAATCTCTTTCTCGGAGTTTACCACAATTGGTATGAGCCCAATTTGTTTCAACATGTAGCTAATTTCTTTGCCATGACCTGTCTGACCTTTATCAATAAAAAGAACATTGTGAGATTGGTAGGGCTTGAGCTGTTTCTCGATAAATTTAATATCAGAAGTTGCGAGCTGAACAGTACAGGTAAAAAAAAATGTACTGCCTTTGCCATATTCACTTTCTACCCAAACATCTCCTCCCATCAGATTTACAAGTCTCTTTGATATTGAAAGTCCAAGTCCAGTTCCACCAAATTTGCGTGTCATAGAACCATCGGCTTGTTGAAATGTATCAAATATAAGATTCAGCTTATCAGATTGAATACCAATTCCAGTATCTGACACAGAAAATTCAACTGTGTATTTATTAGGAGAGCGTCGACTATGCTCCGCTTTGCGTATCGTCAAAGAGACCTCCCCATTTTCAGTAAATTTAATGGCATTCCCTACCAGATTTAAAATAACCTGACGCAAACGGAATGAGTCGCCCACTACATGATCAGGAACCGAACTGTCAACTTGGTAGTTGAGATCGAGAAATTTTTCATTGGCCTTGACAGCTAAAGTTTTTAAAGCATTAAAAACTGTACCGCGAAGTGTGAAGGGGATCTCTTCCATGACCATACGGTTAGCCTCAATCTTAGACAAATCGAGAATATCATCGATAATCGTTAACAGGCTATTCGCCAAGTTGTGAACGATGTTAAGCATTTCGCGTTGATACTGGGTAAGGTCCGTATCCAGAGTGAGTTGGGTCATGCCAATAATACCGTTCATTCTAAGGAGGAAACATTTATTAGGAGTAAAAATTAGTTACAGGGGTTACTCACGGAGTTCGAATCTCGTGACTCATGTTAGCTAAGAATTCAGATTTCGTTCTGTTCGCAAATTCGGCGGCCTCTCTTGCAGCAGTATTACGCTGGATAGAATCTCTCAAATTAAATACCATCTGGTTTATCTTTCGCTTTAACTCATCCATTTCCCCAGACGCTTCAACCGTAATCAGTTTTGTAAAATCACCATCAGTAGCTGCGTTCGTTATATCACCAAACGCTCGCACCTGTGCAGTCAGATTTTGAGCCATAGTATTTACATCTAGTTAATAGTGAGCAGTTTAGTAGAAGCAATAGGTTTGGGTAATCATACCGGTTGTTATCTCCTTCCAGCGACCTCCAATTCCAGCTACATCAGCCTGACCACCCATTTTACCATCAACTCCTACATCCTTAGCTACTCGTTGAACTTCGTTTGAAAATATGCTTAATCGATCAACCATATTATTAATTGTTTCTTTCAGCACAAGAATTTCACCTGCAGCTTCTACCTCAATTTTTTGGCTCATGTCACCGTTGGCAATAGCTTGAGTCACGGTGGAGATCCCTCGCACTTGAGACGTTAGATTACTAGCCATCGTGTTCACGTTTTCAGTTAAGTCTTTCCACTTTCCTTCCACATTGTCGACCTGGGCCTGCCCGCCTAGTGTCCCATCTGTACCAACTTCCCGTGCAACTTTGCTTACTTCAAAAGCAAAAGTACCAAGTCTATCCACCATTGTATTAATTGTATCCTTAAGCGAGGCGATTTCTCCTTGTACTTCTACGCCAATTTTTTTGGTCAAATCTCCTTTCGCAACTGCAGTTGTGACTTTAGCTATCTCTCTTACTTGAGTAGTGAGGTTCATTGCCATCCCATTTACATTCTCTGTTAAATCTCTCCATGTCCCTTCGACATCGTGCACAGTTGCCTGGCCTCCAAGTTTACCTTCAGTCCCAACCTCTCTGGCAATCTTTGTTACCTCTCGAGCGAATTGCTGCAATTGATCTACCATGGAGTTGATGGTCTCTTTAAGCTGCATAATCTCTCCTTTACATTCAGCTTTTACTTTTTGTGTAAGATCTCCTTTTGCAACAGCAGTTGTCACTGTAGCAATATCTCGAACTTGGGTAGTGAGATTGTTGGCCATAGCATTAACGTTGACTGTCAAAGTATTCCACATTCCCTTGACACCTTCAATCTCAGCTTGCCCTCCTAAAATACCTTCAGTTCCCACATCTCTGGCAACTCGGGTAACTTCAGCAGCAAAGGTTCGCAGCTGATCAACCATGGTGTTGATAGTCTGTTGAAGCTGTAAGATCTCACCCTGAGCGGGCCTTTCTATCTTCTGAGTTAAATCACCGTGTGCGACAGCAGTAGTGACTGATGCTATTTCTCGCACTTGATCTGTGAGATTTTGAGCCATAATATTCACTGTGGGAGAGAGTTAGCAATTTGAGGTTTGGAAGTTCGGACCAGTAATGTGGAACAACAATCAAATAATAATTCATAAACAATATCTTACGCACCATTATCTGTCAATTCCTTCCAAGTCCCATCAACTCCAGAAATCTGCGCCTGCCCACCGAGTATCCCTTCTGTTCCTACCTCTCTGGCTACTCGTGATACTTCACTAGAGAAAATTTGAAGTTGATCCATCATAGTATTGATAACCTATTACAAAAATCAGCTGATTACTTCACTCTGAAGCTATTGATGATGAAACTCACTCTCTTAAAGGTAGTAATTTCTGGATCCATTTCAATTGAATGAATTTGAACCTTTTTGCTCAAATCTCCCCTTGCTACAGCTGTAATTATCTCTCCTATTTCCCTCAGTGCCTTCTGAAACGCTTCGTTTGCTTGCTGATGTTTTTTGAGCTCCCGCTCAAGAGAAGCAACACGTTTCGCTTCATACTGGTTTATTAGATTTTGCTGATGTTCAGCTTGCTGGATCATCTGCGCCTCAATCTCTTCTTGTCTCAGCTTTCCATTTTTAATTTGTTCTGCCTGGTCGGCAATTTCCTTCTGTAATCTCTCGATCAGCTCATCAGTCCCAAGCTTGGGGAGTCGTGGTTGTCGTTTGCCCTTTGCAAAATTTCTCGTAGGATACGAAGGATTAATGAACTGCTGTTCGGAACTTGACACCTCAGTGATAGGTCGAGAAAAAGCACCGGTGAGAACATCAGCGAAAGCAGATGGTGTACTAGTTTCACTCGGAGTCGTAGGAAGAATGTTGTTCGCGATATATGCTTTTGCCTCTAAGTCTTGAACCCTTAAGATCAAAGCTGAAATTTCATTTTCCAGAGCTATCTTTGCTGGAGTATTGGCGCCAGGAATGCCAAAATTTTGAAGCTTTATGCCGTGTGAAGTTCCGAGACATTGAAGAAGTGCCGCTGTAGCAGCGAGAGTTGAGTCGTCCGCCATAGATTTTTGGGTGCAGGCAAGCTGCCCGCAATCTTTTCAAGAAACTAGCATGAAGTAAATTGAGAGTACCTAGAAGTGGTTTGTATGGAGAAAATTATATTCAGAAAAATAAATTTATTGTGAACTGGCTGAGGGCCGCCGCGACCAGGATATAGTAAGTGAATGAAGAAAAATAAGGTCGTTCAGCACTATCTTCAAATCAACTGCTCCTAGATAGAATATGGAGGCGAGGTTCTACATAACATTCATACAAAAGAATAAGAAAAAATCTCTAAGTACTCTGCTTCATGCGATAGGAGATAATTAATTCAAGGGCAAATGAAATAAGTTTTGCGAATAGAATTCTGAATTCAGCAGGGTCTACATTTATGCACTGCTTCCCCTCGGATCATAGAGATCGTCGAGGGTTTTAGGATTGGCCGTCTAACCTCTGACCAGCTGTTAAAGTTAGGTCCAAGTTGACTAATCTCGAGGGGGGAATGCGGGGGGAAGGAATTGGAAGTCTGAACTTTCAAAGTTTATGAAAATTACCTTAGGGAAACCCTCCCATCCCAATTTCCCACCCCTGTTCACCAGATCAGCCAATCACATGCTTGACACATAAAATCTTGTAAGGGTGCAAGTTGTGAATTTTCGCTAATAATTAACGACTCAAAACTCGCAGTTCTTATGGGGATTTAATTCAAAACTTTGGAGGCAATTTTTTTATTTCTTTTGGTAATAAATCTATAACTCCTAGTGATTGTTTTTCATCTATTTGTGTTTAATACAAAAAACCAAAGCTATTCCCATAGTGTTTGCAACATTGCCCTTTTAACCTATTTTATTTGTTCCTCAATCCTGCTTAGTAAGTTGGAAAGTATGATCTAGGAGTCAATACAGTTAATATTTCTTTCCATTGTGTCCAATCTGATATTCTTTTCCAATAAATCATCACATCTACAACTTGGCTTGTTATAGAATTAATGAAATTTTACAGACCCGAGCATCTGGTTTTTTGGAAGATTAAGAATCAACACCTGGTATTTTTACGACTTTATCTTCACAACAATAAATTCAATCAGATAATTAAACTTAATTGAGCAGAAATTTCAATCATTGAGTACAACTATCTCAGCAAAGCCGTCAATATTCTCTATTCACCTTCACGATCTCTTATCTCTTCCTTGAGTCTAAACTAACAATATAAGCCGCAGGAACTGTGGGTTTACATTCTATCTTATATTAATACCGTTCTTAAAGGAACGTATGAGACTATCTAGTGTTATATCTAGTTTTATCTTGTTGGATTACTATACATCTTAAATAACACTTAACAGGAGATTCTTCTATCATGAAAATTTTTCGTCCAATGAGATTGAAGACCTATAGTTTCAAAATTTCTATCTGACTTCTGGTAGCTAATAGTGTACCCTTATTTAGCTTTATGCGGTTGAGAGCTACTTCGATCCCAGAACTAACTTGGATGATATTCTGGAGAATTTAAGTCTGCAATGTTTTGTGAGTATGGTAGGTAGCTTAATAGACGAAGAGATCAACTGTAATAAGCAGATTGTATAATGGTATGATGCCTATTTTTCTGATCAACCCTTAGAGGTATATTTCATCTTACTTCACTAAAAAATAAAAAATAAAAAATCCGAAAGGGCCACTCTACGGTCACGTTGCGTACTCTACGAGTTATTTTCAGTTTAGTCTATTGGATAACTTCCCTCTCCATGCTAAATGGAGCTGATAGCAAATTTCTTCGACTCTTATCCACACAAAGGTATTAATCAAAGAACAAGTATGCTCCTTTGGGCCTGAATGATGTCCTCAAATTAAAATGAAGATAAAATGTTGAATTGACCACACCTGACATAAAATCTTCTGTTAGTCTTCTTTCAGGGGAATATTTCCGAAAAAAACAGACTCAACTCGTCGTTTTTCTCATTTGAGTATTTTGGCTGAAATACAATCCAAAAGTTGTTCAGCTATCCAGAGATAGTATTTTAGTAATCCTTACCGTACAAACTTGAAGTTTTTCTTCCTCTCATACTCATCAATGCTCTTACAGCTAGCTTTCTAGAGCGTATTGGTTGATATACCAGATATATAGAAATATGGGGGCGTATGGTATACTTCTTCAGCTATGTTTGTTCTGGGTATGATCAGCTATCTGATAAAAATCAAAGTCCAGGAGCTATTCCGAGGTCACATAAGGATGGTAATGCCCAGAAAGAACCATGGGTTGACTGACCTGAAATGACGCAGAATCCAACCGAAAATTGTTTGCCCAGAACGTGAAGTGAATCACCAAGAGGGTTTGTAAATGACGATTCAAAACTCATGATCCACTAAAAATTAATAGCTCATGTATTTTCCTGTTGCTTGATTTGTCAATAATCTGTTTTCATGGGTAGGTAGCGTGAAAAAGAACATGATTGGATGAAATATTTGACAGTGGCGGTTGAGGAGTGATTGGGATGTCTTGGAAGCAAAATTGAAGTGATCAATCGAAAAATGGTTACCCTGGTTTAATTCAATAAGGCTTCTGTAATTATACTATTATTTTCTCGAATAATTATAATCGTGAGGTTAATTATGCGATAACCGGTCAACCGAATAAAAAACCCCTGTTTTGACCCCGACCATGGTTACAATTATTCGAGAAAAGGATAGTAAGTACATGTAGTATTGAGTATTGGTTAATTAGCTTTTCACCACAGGCTTGAATACTGAATATACATAATTTGTCAAATATTCTCAGCAGACAGCACCCATCATTTCAATATGATGGAGTTTTTTTTTTTTTCTTTTCCTTGACTAGGCGCATAACTTGTGTTCGATTGGTTGAATAAATCAATAGAAGTGAGTGTGTGAATGTGTGAGTGACAGACATTAAAGCGACCTGAAGGAAATTTAAGATGACAAATCAAGCGCGCGCAAAGTGATGATTCGTTATTTAAGTAAGCTAAGCCAAGCCAATGAATAACATGGATTTTACAACAAGTTTTGTTCATGTTTATACATGTATATATATACTTTTACTTAATAATCAGGGCTCAGACTATGACATAATTATGGGTCATCCTCGGCTAATATCACGAATCAGGCGTCATCTCATCGTTTCGTTTTCCTTGGTTTATTTCAGCCGATCCGAGGAGACCCACATTTAAAATTTCATATTTCAAACCAAAGCCTTGCATAAATTAAATTTTGATTAAAGTGTAGTCACATGACCCTCAGCTCAGATTTTTATCAGATTTAGATAAAGAAAAGAAACACATAGTTTTTTTTTGTTTTTATTTCTTAACGGCGAAACGTCTCAATATGAAAATCGCACAGGATTTTTTTTTTTTAAAAAAAAAAAAATTAAAATTGAAATTAAAATTAAATATACAAATATATATATAGACATAAATATTGTGAGAATATTTAGTTAGAACCAGAATCTTCTCTCTAGGGAAAGAAATACTTGGTATTGAGTAAGTAATTAATTAATAAATATTTTATTTATTGAGCTATATATATATATATATATATATATAAAATAAAAGAGAAAGTGGAAGAATTTTCACAAATATTATTGTAATAATGTGTACAATAATACAATATATACAATGTACAGAAAGGGATAGAATGGATAAAAAAGACAGTTTCGGTTAGGTTGTGAGATTTAAAATTTATAGTTAAGTATGCTTTGCATAAATAAGCACAAAATATGAAAAACGTCTTCTGGGGCCTGTAACTCCAAGTACATTATAATTATTGTATTTATATTATGAATGCGAGATTATTTTTCGGACATCCTCCAAGTTGATTTATTTGTTTATTTTTTTCTCTCGGGGTTATTTGAAAAAAGGGAAAAGGTAAGTAAACTGAGACCAAGTACTTATGTAATTATCACTGCTACTACTACTATTATATTATTATTATTATTATTATTATTATTATTATTATTATTATTATTATTATTATTATTATTATTATTATTATTATTATTATTATTATTATTATTATTATTATTATTATTATTATTATTATT
>JAHYSP010005606.1:0-13377 GCA_019455505.1 Pleochaeta shiraiana
CCCCCCCCAGATCATCACACGACCGCGTTCAAACGTTAGAGTCTCATCAAGCGCTTCTGCAGGATACGATAGATTTTTGGATTTTTAGACCAGGTGTATCTAATACCGTCGCTATTTAGTCTATTGATCTTTATTTCATCCGACCAGACTACCCTTAAAAAGTCCTTGACAGTCGGATTTTCGTGTTCCAAGGCCCACCGATGTCGAGCTCTCTTGTGCGTTTTCAATAGCTTTGGTTTCTTCACCTTCTTAATGGCTTTCAACCCCTGTCCTTTCATAGCTCGCGTAGTAGTATTGTGTAAAACTTGATTTTCTATTTCCAAATTGATAATTCTCATAGTTTCTACTGCAGGTTTGATCCCGCCATTAGCCACCAAACGAGCCAGAGCTCGCTAGTCTCGAGACGTTAACTTCTGTGGTCGTCCCAGCACAGGCTGCGATTTAAGATTCGATGCTGTTCTCCAATAATTGGCTACTGTAGATCTATGACAACCTAAAATTTTTGTTACTTCAACTTCTGTTTTGCCCTGATTGAGTAGGGGGAAGTGATGGAGGATATCTTGTGTTGTGAATGTTTTCTCAAAGTGAAAAAATTTGAGGATATTGGAATCAAGTAGCGTAGAATCGATGTAGAAGCGTATCAATTACTTATATAGACCAAATGATTAGGTTTTCTAGTTTCGTTGGATGTCAACACGGGGTCTGACACACGGTGAAATGATAGGCTGCAAAAATGCGAAATTGACATAAAGAGTGTTAGACTCTGCAAATAATAAAATTAATCATTACTTTCGTAGGAGTAAATACCTCAAACATGAAGAAATGACTTAAATTTTACATGAATCTAGAATTACAAAATTTCAATGAGCCGTTGTCGAGATATTTTAAGATTTATCCAGCATAGCAGACACATTTCGCATTTTTGAAGGCCACTTTATCTAAATAATAGCCTGGTGGATGTTAAACTGTGTCAGCAGAGTTTTGATACTTTTGGCTATAGACCTGAGATTATTAATTAATTCGTTAAATACTGCAGTATTCGTACCAAAGTGAAACTAGATATTTCAAAAGCCTTTCATTATTATACATGTCTAAACTAAAATATAGACTAATTAACTATACAATACGTACATTGTAATGTAAAACAGCGGAAACCTTTTTATAGACTTCAACAGTTGTTAGATTCTAATTTCATCGAATACCAATTTTTTGATCAGTGATTTAATTTTATACAAAATTATGGAGATATTATTCGAGATTTGGAACGATATATAAAAATATTGCAATATATCGAGGCAAAAAAGTTAGTAAGCTGGCTGCCCACTTTTTAGCAAAAAAAAAAAAACACTAGGGATTTGTTTTATCTTTATCATCCCCTACGCACATTCAGGACACGAATTACATTTTTTCTGGCACCCCCCCCCACTAGTATGGCTATCAAGTGAGAAGAGCTTCATTACTCTATCACATTTACCTCCCTATTGACCAATTTCAGTTACCTAATCCTGCTTTCACGGCAGGGCAAAGTTGTATCTACATTCCCTTTCTCTTCGCCAGCGAGTCCTGTCTGAAATATGTATAGAGACTTGCGAAGTGGTTTACCACATTATCACCAAAAGATAAAGCAAAAATAATCAAAGATGTGTCACAATTAGTTCTCGCACGCCGCACGAGGATGTGCAACTTTCTAGAATATAGAGGTTGGATACTCTTCTATTTGCTAATTAATCCTTTTTTATTTTTATTTTTTAATCTTCCTCAGATTCTAAAATAGTCTACCGTCGATATGCTTCCCTTTTTTTTATTGCTGGATGCGCTTCAACCGATAATGAACTCATCACACTCGAAATTGTTCACCGATATGTTGAGCAGATGGACAAGTATTATGGAAACGTATGCGAAGTATGTAATATGTCCAGTATATCAGTCACTATCTCTAACACTCTCGCAGTTAGATATTGTATGCAATACCTAAAGTCCAATATTTCTTAACCAACTCATAATTTTTTTTTAGATTTTCAATTTTCAAAAGGCTTACTTTATACTCGATGAACTTTTATTGGCAGGCGAATTGCAAGAAAGTAGCAAAAAGAATGTTCTTAGGGTCATATCAGCCCAGGACGCGATTGAGGATACGGAGGTGAGTTAAGCTTCTCCGATTACAAATTTGACTCAATATGTCACACTCAACTTCCTGTCAGGAACTGACGAGAAAATATCATCCCCAGGTCGATGATGAGGTCACAAGGATCATGTAATCCGCGGCGTGAATTTACCTAAACAGCCTTCTAATTGGCGTCGGGACAAAATAAAATTCTGTTCATACTAGTTTCATCAAAATACCCTCTGCAAATCTTCATGCTGACCAACCAAACTTAATGTTACAGGACGACGATGTACTTCTGCAGGGATTGAAAGATTCTGGTATTCTTTAAAGATATCTATCTTCGAATAGTCGATACTTTTCGATAAACCTATTTCAACCCCTTATTCTGATTATCAAGTAAAATTATCTAAAGGTTAGAAATAAATTTTGCAGTCACTGACCTATCAAAAATTTCAGTATCCCATGGGAATGTTAAATTCTTTCCACATGCGGTCATACTAGACTTTTATTGTTATTTCCAAGTCAGCCTTGTGAAAGATATTTTCTTTTATCATAACCCCCCCCATTTTGGTCCTTCGTAAATTGTAGCTCGACCAATCTACTCATCATACTATCGTTTGTGTTCTGGACATTACCGACTTGAGCTCTTTGCAGATTTAGCATCTGGTTGTTTTGTTGGTCAGATGCGCGCTTATTCGATTTAAAAAGCACGGTCCCCTCATCTCTGTTCTAAAATTAACCATCTATTATCATACTCATCATCCTGTTTTGATGGTCAAGCAACCAGCTCGCAGCTTTCTCATTTGTGTAAGATTATCAAAAGTAATGGGGAAATTTTTGATAAAATCTATTGATTGTTACGATAGGACACTTCGAACTACCTATTTAATATTACCAGTACTCGAATGATGACATTTATACACCAGGCCCTCATCTAATCTTTCTGTCTTCTCATTCAAAAAATATCATGTAAATAAGAAATTTTCGAGTTTATCTTCCTCAGAAATATTAGCTTCTCGCGTCTACTCTCCAGTCCTTGAACTTCGAAACGCTCACCAAAACAACAAAAATCATTCTGATCGCATCAACACGCGCATCAACACGGACCAACCTTGACTTTCAGACTAATCTCATTTACAAACAGTATGAAGTTTGTTCCTTTATTTGACGAGGTGACGAGCATGCTCAACTTCAGCTCTCTCGATTGTCGGGTGATTGGTGGGTGTGATCTTTATACTACCAAAGCTGCAGGCTCAGACAAGAAGCTCTATCGAGATATTGAATTCTCGTTAGAGTCACAATATGAGTCTCTTTTAAAGTACTCTGTTTCAATTTCTCCGCGACAAGAAGAACTAGGGCCGATGAATTTATCACGGCCAAGCCCATTTGGACCTTTAAGTCAGATATCAAGTCGTCGCACTTATGCATTTCTAATTGCGACCCTCAATGCAAGTCATCCAGACTATGACTTCTCACATATTCTTAGTCCCACAGACTTTCGTCGGGAGCGTAGCTTAAAAACCGTGATAAACACTATCGACTCAACTCTTAAATTCCATAGGTCAAATTCTGGTTTGGGCCCCCAGGCTCCTTCGCAGGCAGGTTACAGTAGTATAGCTTCTTCTTCTTCTTCTTCTCCTACTTCTGCATCTTCTACAACCCAATCGTGGGGCTCGCACATATGGTCATTAATAGACAAGGAAATGGTTCTACAGGATTGCACTGTTTACTGCTGGGAACCCCCAGACCAGCCATTTGATGGTGGGGATGAGGGATCTATTTGGAGCTTTAATTACTTCTTCTTCAATAAGGCGCTCAAACGCGTCACTTACCTGCATGCAAGAGCTGTTCCGTCTATAACACATAGCCCTGAAACTTGCATTGAATCGTTCAGAGGAAATATAAGTGGATATGAGTCCGGTGCTTATAAGCGTGCTAGATACTGGTTAGGAGATAAGGCATACAATGTTACATACATGGATCAGACAGATTTAGATGAAGAAGTTAACAATAATTTTTTGTGGAAAAATGAATCAGAGGTAGACTTCGAAAATACGAGCCAATCTTTTGATGGGGAAGATTCTTCAGGTGATGATAACGAAGCTGATAACGAACCAGGCGAAAGTGATGAAGCGAACTCTACTCTCGATTCGATGAAAGCGATCAGTACACCAAATATGGATACAATGTAAAGAGTCGTTCCTTAATTTCCTAAATATCATGTATATTTTATTTGATAATCGATGCCCAGATAGCAAGTATACATTGAGGTTTTTTTGAAATTTTTTCTTGGTTTCGGGAAAGGATGGAATTGTGGCGTTGTAGATTGATATTTAGGCCGCAGTATTTATTTTGAGTTGGAAGTTTGGATACCAGGTTATATATTTGATCATCTCTAAGTAGTTAAAGTTCCTATTTAAATCATGAAGGTTAGTTTGCTCAATTCTTCCTTGTTAATAATTTGATCATTAATATTTATCAGTGTTCATCTTCTAGCAGTCTGTCTAGTCTTCACTACCAAGAACTGATGATGTTAAGTGAAAACTCTACGTCTCATATCCACTTGTAATCCATCCATTTAATTCTCTTCAAAACTCTTGGTAATACTATTAAAAGTAACAACAACCAGTGCGTTGGAAATAGATGGTAATGATAATAGGGAAAACGTGAGGCTTACTAGGAAAAACTCTACCAAATTATCCCTCTTCCCAATCCCTCTCCGTCTATCCTTCTGGAACTCGGCTGTGATCATAGGGCTCATTAAAGGATGAAATTTTCTTTTCTTTTTGTTCAAAGTCCTAATGGAGATTGAAATTGAAAAACAAGTATACTGTATACGGGATTGATTATATTCAAGCCTGACTGATCTGACCATGTATATAGGTCGATCTTTTTTTTTTTTTTTATAAAAAAAAAATAAAAAAATAAAAAAAATTTAATACAGTTCTCTGATATTTAATTTTGCTTGAACCAAATCTAATTTTTGACTTAGATAAAAAATTATCCATCTATCTTGTTCCAATTCATCATTATCTTTCCTGACTGGAATGCACACTTGTTAAAAATTTTCCATGGGAAAACCTTTCCTATTCAAGTCTGTATCTAATGTAGATGAGGAATTTATCTGTTTTTATTTATAAATCTAATCCAAATTGGGTTACTTAAAAAGCACAATTTTTATTTCAATCAAGGTGCCGATGTGAGAAAATTAAAATTAAAATAAAAATAAATTACAATACAAAATCAAAATTTTATTGGTCATCCTTCTATAAGCATCGATTGATAAAACGCCTGGCTAGTATCTCACCGGCATGCTTGATACAAGTTACATGTTACATGATCACCTAAGGCGTGACAGATTCCCCGACATTTCTCACAACTCATCAATCAATCGAAAGCTGATCAAATGACCGCTTTATAAAATCAACAAGATCCAGGATGAATTTGTTCCGCAACATCTCAATCGGATTGAAGTAGGGAGAAAAAATTAGGCCAAAAAAAAATAAGAAAGATGTACCTCTCATTTAATTCCCTAGTCGTCTAATCTGGCAGCTAGATGAGAAGGAGCATTGTCCTGCAAAACCTATTCTCAAGGTCTCTCTATCTAACATCATAAACTGATTGAGAGATACTAAAAAATCCCGTCACAATCAATCTAGACGCTAATTTGGCGTCATTCCTTCCCCAAAACTAAGCAAGTTTGAGACTTTAGCTGACCCGGTAAAACATCTTCAGAATATCCAACCCTTCTATTTCCTGTATCTTCTTACAACAAAAATTTCATCCAAATGTTCTATTATCCTTCTTGAGATAAGCCAAAGGATTTTTTCTTTCTTTTTCTTTTCTTTTTTTTTCAAATGAAAGATTGACCATCTGTAAGTCACTCAGCTTTCATCCATTCAAAGAATTCCACTCTTAAGACCATTATTTTCTTATTTATTTGACCTTATCTACTTTATGATGTAGATTTAGGCTTTGATTTCGCCATATGAGAGAAGTAGCTTTTTCTTCGAAATGCATCACGAATCACTAACTCCTTCGCTCACGCCTCACTCTTGAAAAGGCTCGACCGCAAGTTCAGAGACGCTGATTTTACGCAAGATACTCAATTGATGAAACAAAAGTGTATTTTTCCAAACTATCAACCGTCCCGATTGTTAAAATAGGTGCTCGACCTCGAGGGGGGGTTATTTTTTTAATATGAGCAATATGACGAGTGTTGATGGCATAGCAAACTCGTTTTAGCGTAGTCACTATTTTCTCCGTTATCCACCAGTGTAATTGACTCGATTCATTCTTCAGGATCTTCACCTAGTAGTAATTAGCAAAATGTATCTTAATAATTTTTCTTAAAGCTTATTATAGGTGTTGATATAATAACTAACATCAACAATTAATTTATATAAAAGGAATGAATGGTCTAGTAGAAAAAACGAGAGAATTTTCTTACAGTGCTCAATGCACCGCACTCAAATCCTGTTGATATAGTTATTTCTGAAAGTAGTTTAGCAGCTATGGTCTGTTGGGAACATTTTAATGATTCACATATAGTCCTAACAGACTTTCACTCTGAGCCCACTTCACTACCCTATTTCCAGGGAAGACTTTTGATAGTGGGTCTAGGTGGGGCTGCATATCGCTTTAAGGGTCTTATCCCCTGCCAGTGTCGTATTAGTCAAAGCCTAAAGTTATAGCCTATTCTGTTGCTCGATTTTCCTTTCCCCTCACATAAACACAAGACGTCATTCATATATTTATTTACTGTAATTTTTTTCTCTCATCTAATTTCCGAATTTGGGATAATTACGCTACAGAGTTTGTTGCCTTGGTAATGAATGCTTATCTAGATTGTTTGAAGTTCAGAGAGAAACAATTTTGTGCCCTAATTGAGTACAACACATCCTGAAAAGTACAGAGTAAACATGTCACTAACGCTTAGTTTTTAGTCTTCATTCGAATTAAAACAACTCTATCGGCATTATGGAACCTAATTTAGTTAGGCCCAAGGGAAGGTGAGTTAAGGCCTTAAACAGCAACAATGGGATAGGAGTAGCTGGAAAGAGAAAACTGAATTGCAGAGAGCTCAAACAATCGAGAATTATCAGATTTCGAGCATACGATAAGGGAGGCGGGGGATATACCAAGAAAACGTAGGTTATGCGGACCACGGGTTTGTGGCGTCTGCCACAGTCATGGACAAGACAGGAGGAATTGTTCTCCACTCGTGATCACTTAAACTAACGCAGAAGAGGATGAGACGTCCACTGGCTGTTAGATTGTGCCATGCTACCTTCAACATTCGCACGTGATGGTTTAGTGGTTTTTTTTTTTATTCTTTTTATTTTTATTTTTATTTTTTTTTGTTTTTTTTTTGGTTTATCGTCCTTATGGAGTCTAAGACAATCAAGGACAAGAGATCATGAGTACGTGATTTAGACTAATTGGACACTCACACTCAAACAGCATTTGCGAATACCACTACGAGAAATGAAGTTACCTCCTGTGCTTCTCTTCCGTGAATATTCACCAAAGGGAAAATTTATTCTTTTTATTGTGCAGGGAGAAAAATTATTTTTACATTGTTATCTTGTATCTCCCGTTTATGACAAAGTGTTGCTTAAATATCATTTAAATCAATCTTTTTCAGATCAAAGGAATCATAAAAGATGTTTCAGACGAGATTAATAAAAAGTTTAGAGATGATAGCTCTTTGGAAATGATCCTGCGGCATCAAGCTAGTAGCAAAAATGTCATTTGGGCCTAAAATGATATGGCAATCGTATGCTGCAAAAGTATGAGAAGGCTTCTCCTGTAAATGATTATGTAATTAGTCTACTCACTAGCTTGTGGAGCTCTACAGCTCGGACGCATACACGTTCACTAGTAATCATTCTTCTTCTTGATTTCATAAATGTTACGATTGTCTTTCTGGTGATCTAAACAGGGAAGATTCATTCTGTGAGCCGATTCATTTGATAAATCCTTGACGTATTTTGGGGACCTTTTTGGAGTTGTCTGAATTTGAAGATATTTGAGAAACTTGACGCGTCTGATAATTTTCTTTGGTTACTTGAAAGTAAACTGAGAAATCGATTTGAATAAATCGGAAAACGACCTGAATTAGAAAACATCTTCTTTTTCCCTGAATAGGATAAGACCATTTCGAATTGACAAGTTTTTACCGGAAAAAGACGAGCACTCAATAATTTCTTGAGAGTTTCCTATTGACAAAAATCTTTGGAGGCTTTAATTCAAATTTTTGACCTTCCTTGTAGGCCTAGAAGTTTGGTCCTACGTTCTATGGGTTGCCGTTAAGAAAGGTTAAGACCCGAATTAACGCACAGTTTTAATTGATCGCTGTTAAGCATTGGATGGAAAAGTCGATCTTTAGCTGAATTCAAGATTCACTCAACCTCGTGTTAAGCCTGGCTACCCTTTGAGAAGTTTATCGGGGCAATCATCATATTCAAAGCCTGTCGATAACTCAAGGATAGAGAACTCTGATAGCTCTACCGCGGAAGAGCTAGCAGCAAGACTTGATCGAATACACAATTTTAAATCTTTTCAAGAGCTATTAGAAGAATTTGTCGAAGCTTCCCAGAAAAGTCTCGAGAAAATAAGTGAGCAAGGCCATTGGGCTGGGGAGAGGAGCTATAATCGAAGATACAGGAAACCAAGCGAGTCATCCAGGAATAATGATTTTTATAACGCGCCATTTAGTCACTCGAACGCTCCGGCTAGGAATGCCCTGAACATCCTGCCAGTGTTCGATATAGTGCCTTTCTCTGGGAATGGTCAAGATCAAGCCAGATGAATATTTAACCTGAGAAGGGCGTTTAAAGCAGCTGGAATTGTCGGGGAAATTCCCCCTGAAATGTGGATTGACGAGATTTGGAGCGGAGTAGAGGGAAGAACCATTCAATGGATGGATTCGGCGCCTCACCTCAGGCGTATAATTGAGTTGCTTCGTCGATAGCCTTCCCAATTGACTGTGGGAATGGCGGAAAGATTTACTGAAGAATTTAAAGAAACTTTCAGGATGGTGGAGCAACCTGAAAACCCTCGTTCGCCGATGGAGATGCTGAACGATTTAAAGCAAGGGTCGGAGGAATATTTATTGAATTATCTCACCAAATCCAAAGGTGTCTTGAATCAGCTGGGAGTGAATAGGGCGAATCAACAGGACCCGAATACGGCGACCATGAGATCTTTATTGATTGAGATTGTCACCAGTAAGTTTCTGGCGGGCCTCAATGATGGAACTCTAAGAGTTAGGTCGATTGAGCGAGGTACAGTCTCTGCAAGAACTCTGGACGAATGCTTCTACATTATTCGGAATGTGGAGAGCTCAATGATAGATGAAAGAAAGTAACTGTTGTTGCAAAGAGAGAATTGGAAGTCTCAGGGATTCGACCAAATATTGATGTCCCCGAACCGAGTGAATGAAGTCCTGGATGAATTTACTAGGAGATATGATTATCCACCAGGAGTCGAGCAGAGGATGACGCCACGTCTCACGGATGCATATCAGGGTCCGAATTCAACCTTTTAAGCCCCAAATGCGTGGCATTCTAAACGATCCCAGCCTCAGATAAGATTACTGCCGGTGCCGATGAGCCACGGCATTAATTGCCATGGTGAGAACCTAAGGAAAGAATTGAGTAATCATGCACCCGTCGAATGAGAGAATGTTGGGAAATACCAAGGCCCTGAATATCAAGGTGAGAATTCTTGGAAGGGGGAATCTTCCTGGCACCCAATGAGTAGGAGAAGACCTGAGCAGTAAAGCGCTGGCCAAAATGATAATTTTAAAGGAAAGGGCAAAGAAGGTGGTGCTATCACCCAGTCGTTTCGCTCGAAACACTCCATAGTAAGCGGTGCCATGGAGTATCGGAATGTGTGTTGGAAATGTGGCAATGGCCCCAAGTTCTGATGGCCAGAGACATGACAATAGGAATTTTCCGTATCCACCTTTGCAGAGTTGGGAATCTGAGGTGTTGAGAAGTAAGCACCGTGAGAAGAAAGAAATTGCAGAAAGAAACCGATTACAAGCTGGAAAGATGTCACCTAGCCCTGAACAGCCCTCCACCAACGAAATTTCTGAGATCGAGGAAAGAAGAAAGCTGAGGTATGAAGATGCAAAACTGCCTCTGCCTTATCTGCAAAAGAATGTGCAAGAAAGTGTCGGAATTGAAGAAATGAGCATCGAAGAACTGATTACCTTGGATAGAGCTTCGGGGCTTAGTGATAGTTATATTCAAGTTGTGGATGGTACTCTTGACTTGATCTTGTGGATGACCCGTTGGTGGAAAGTATCCCTGGGATTCCTCAACAGAAAAATGAGAAGTATAAGAAAGAGAAGGATCACGATTCGCCCACGGAGGCAGAAATCTTATTTTCCACTCATGTTGTCGGTCGCGATCGACTGAAACGCCCGAGGACTTACTACGACCTCCTCAATGATGAGAATATAGAACCTCTCCCGAATGCAACATCAGGTTTAGATGATTTTGCGGCATACAATGGCATGGCTAAACCTAGAAGAAGACAACTAGAGCCTTTGATCAACGCCAGAGTTTAAAGATGGACCACTCGATTATATGAAAATTTTAGATAAGACTAAAGTTGAGATCAGTCTCAAAGATTTGGCCCAAACGTCTTCGGCTGCGAGGAAGCACTGAAAACATGGGATTTTCAGGGTTAACGATAAGAGATCAGGTAGAAAGAAGAGGCAAGCGGAAATATTCGAAGTGGCCATGGAGTTCTCAGCCGATAAGGCTCAGAATATTGCCAATGACCCGAGACCCGATGTAAGGTCCTCTAATGCCTTATAAGTGCCGCCAAGAAAGACTCAAGATACAGACTCGGAGAGAAGTACCCAACGCCCTCCATCATTGACTTACAGCTCTTTCAGAGTTGATGCAAAGGTTGAGACTACTATAGCTGGGAAGAAAAAAAATCATCGCTCTTGATGTTAATTATACCCATATAGACCAGGGTGCGGACCTCAATTTGATTTCTAACTATCTTGCGAAAGTGTTGAAGCTTCCGTCGATTAGTTTGCCTAAGCCTATTCTATTTGTAACCGCAGAGTGTGGTCTAACAAACTCTACACGTTTTTCTCAAATCAGGATAAGTGTTGCGGGAGTGTAGATATGTGCAGAGGTATTTGTTCTTCCCTCGGCTACAGGAAATCCGTGTTCGCTCACATTGGGCCTATCATGGCTCTTTGATATGTGTGTGGAAATCTAGATATTCCCACATTTACGCTGAAGATTGGCGATATACCTAAAGGAGAACGAAGAGTCGATGTGCAAACAACCAGATTTAAATTAGGACAGAATAATCAACTGCGCTTTATACTTGCAGATTAACAGATGATAGAATTAGCCTGAGAGAAAATTCCTGCAAGAGATGTCCAACTCAGCCGTTCGGGAAAGCATGCTCAGTTTTTATCCGACGCAGAATCAGAATAAAGTGATAGCGTCGAAGAGTAAGAGTCAGATTTTGATATATCATCAGAGAATAAAAAGATTTCGGGATAAGAGAGCGTCACTGGCGTGACGTTAAAGCGCCTTTCACATTCGGAACAAACAGAAGTAACTCCATCAAGTTGTGACAAGGTCATTTTTGACTATCAAAATTTTGGTAGCGCTGGAAATCTTCTATGCTCTATACATGGAGTTACATCAGCCATTGAAATGGTTTCTTCTAGGAAATCGGCACGTGATTGTAGCTCAGCATCTGCTGCTTCCCCTACCAATCGTCGGCCAAAAAACAGAAAAATGTCAAATGACTCCAGAGAGTTGATGGAGGAATGGTTTGCCAAATGCGGACCAAGAATCGGGCTATTATTCGCGACGAAAGAAAATGAATTTGAAGTCGTGAAGTTACCTTATACGTATAGATATCTCAATGTAAATGAGCTCTTGGACATGCCCGCGACAGATCTCTATACTCTTAATATAAAGATCAGGGAAAACACCACCCCGTACAACGCTAGAGATCAAAAGAGATGGCCAAGATATAAAGACTGGTGGTTGAATAATATGATTCAGGTTGGATTATACTATGGAATGTACGAGCCAACTACAGCAAGAGGTGAAGGCATGTCTTCATAGAATGCGGCTGCGAAGCTTGTCTCCAGGAGTGATAACGATAAATTGGGGGATGAGCCGCGAATTACCTTCAACTATCATAATGTGAAAGAAGATTTACCAGGGTACATCATGCCATTGATGTCGGAAGTCCATGACTTTCTTTCGGAACCCAGTCACGGGTGTTCTATACAGCTAGATTTGAAATACGCGTACTAGTCTATCCCCATATAGATATAAAGGAATGTCCTTAAAACATGTATTTACTCTTCTTCATATAGAAAATAAACAGCATTTTGCCACCATTCTTTCTTTGAACTGCTTTGGTGTAGCCTTTCACATATTTTCTATATCTTTTTCTGCCGGTCTCTTAATAGATTAGAAGAGAAGATTTCAAATCTTTTATGAGCTTTCAAGTGCCAGATCTTGAAAGTGATTCAACTGACGAGCAAGACTCATTTTATTCACAAGAAAGTCATACAATGTCTGAACAAAATATGCAATTCAGTAACAACGGTGGCCACATGATTCACGAGCAACAAAACGCGCAAACAATGCAACCTGAGCAACAGAATCGAATACCACAACAACCAGGGCCATTAGATCTCTCATATATTCCACCCGAGCTTTACCAAAGTTTACGTAAACACATAACAAGAGAAATTCTTAGCCAATTGCCCCCTCCAGTACAAGTAACTCAACCTTCTACATACCAGCCAACTCCCCCCCTGCGGCAACAAACTCAAACAATCAATTACATCAACAAGACTTTAACCCAACACACTTCTTATCTCCTACTAACCAATGGCCGACATGGGATGGTCTTACGACATCTTTCAACTCCCACCTTCTTCAACTCCGAGTTAAAATAGAGGAGGAGAAAAAATATCTGGGCTCTGATCGAAACATTTGTCTTAACATTTTCCGATCCATACCTACAAAAGAACAGGCTCGAATACTAAAATGGTTCGAGGTAGGAGGGCCAGACGGTAGTCATAATTGGGATCATTTTTTATACCACGTCAAAGCCCAATTCGAAAATAAGCAAGCTCGCCAAACGGCTGGGAATTTACTCCAGCGAATTCGAATGGGCTCATGCCAATATTTCACTGACTATCTTCAAGATTTCTAACTGAAAAAGTATCCCAATGTGGGGGGGGGGGGGGGGGGGGG
>JAHYSP010005607.1:1524-14126 GCA_019455505.1 Pleochaeta shiraiana
AATTCTCAAAAAAATATCTTGAATGTGCTCTCTTTTTCACTCGGATGTGTTGCGGTTCTAGTGATTTATAAATAGGAATTTTTTTTTTAGCAACAGCCTTTGAATACTTCTCTTTATCTATTACATAACTATTAGCCCCTGATTTGAAAATCGAGTTGGACAATCATGGAGGGCATACAGGTAGAAGAGTGCACACACACGCACACACTTACCTCTATTTTCGGGATTACTGTACTATGTCTGATCAAATTAATTGTGCAAACTTACTTTTTCTAACATTTGGTCAATTTATGCTTGTACAAAATCAATGTCTAGCTTAAACAGGGGTAAGGGAGAATTTGGGCTGGTTGTCCATGAAATGTCTGAGTCCCGCAATATTGATGCGTACTATTTTGTTTCTTTCTTTCTACATTTTCTTCTTTCCGTGCGGGCTATCGGTTTTCGTTCAACAAGTCTACATCTTCGTCCTTATATCCTCGACACCCTTGGTAATCACAACAACGCCAAATTCTCATTGAAATATGAAATCCACCCCTCTCTATACCAATATTTTCCTTTAAAAATCTTGCTCTACCTTTAACAATCAGTGAGTACTCAATCAATCTCAGCTTTTTTGACTCCTAAAGTACATTAACCCATAACTTGATCCGATGTTGAAATTACCTTCTCCATAGCTCGACAAACCGTTCCAATTAGGCATCTTGATTCAAATTTTTCATTTTGTTCACAAATTATTCATGAAAATCATAGCATGGAGAGGAGACCGACGGATATTCAATACAGAATAATAAGTTTCAAGTTCATTTTTCCGCTTCATTTCTCAGCTTACTAGTAATAATCTCTCTGTATTAATGATCCTGTAAGAAATAGATCTTGTAAGTAAATAGATCTTGTAAGTAAATAGATCTTGTATAATATTACTACTACCTGACATGTACTAGTGAATTATATTTCATTCTACCGTACACCTCTGATATCCTGTTTAACATCCAGCTCCATTCTAACTGCTGAATGAAGTTTTTGATGACCATTTCTCTGCAACAAAGATATTATATCCCGGAGTATTTTGTTAAGCTATCTGACTTGGGAAATCGTTTTCAAAAGAAGACTATACAAGAACTATTCGGAAATTTTGAGAATTATGATAAAGAACCTTGAAGCCTTCGTCCCTCATTGATCCGTAGACTTATACTGCTTGAGCAGCTTTTATCAAAGTTATCTTTGATGACGATCATAGGACCGCTCGTTGTTAAAGAAGACCTCGACTTGTTAAAGTACATGTGCGTCATATTCCGTCGAGTTCATTGCTCCATAGTCTCTCTCTCTCCGTCATACAGGCCATGTAACATCCAAGCTGGACACTTGCTAAACTTAGGAGAAAGTCACAAGCGCGATATCGGTCAACAAATATGTCCTCTTTATCACCCTAACCAAAAGGTATTATTTATTACTAGTTAACATTTGTAGATGTAATCGATTTGTTCGTGCTGATATATTTTATCTTAAGAGTTAGAGTATTGAGTAAGTTCATATTTTCTTAAGAGTTAGGTGTGACTGAATATCAAAAATGTTGAGTGTGTTAGACGAAGATGTAAACTTGTCGAATGAACATTGACAGTCCGCATGACATGAAGAAAATGGAGATAGGAAGTAACTAAGTAAATTGAAATCTTATTGTGGAAGTCAGACGTTCCATGGCAAACTATCCGAAAATTTCCCTTACCCCTGTTTAAGCTAGACGTTGATTTTGTACAAGCAAAAATTGACCGGATCTACAAGATTTCTTTTTTTTGACTGCATGGACAAATGTTGGAAAAAGAAAGTTTGCACAATTTATTTGATCAGACATAGCAAATCAAGGCAATCTAGGGGCAATCTAGGACTGAACCTAAATGGCTTGTTATGATCATCGGGTTACATAATAATGCATCTTAATTAATCCATTAATGCTGCCCCCCCAAACTTAATCTATTCTTTATTCGGCATGTATTTACTCGGATCTGACACAACTAACCGAATGAGGTATAATCCTAGAGTCTGGACCCTAATTATCCCATCTTAAAAGCTTATTCAGACAGGCATTTATCAAGGTCCTAGACTCTCCTATTTTAAATTCTGTTTGCTGTGGGCATACACTCTTCGGGTTCATATTTCAGTAATAAAATTATTTTTATTTTTCATGCATACAAATTCTTCATGTGTTCATCATCAGATACATAGCCGGTATTTTTTCTGTCTCGACTGCACTTTCTCCTTCACTTCTTGTCCCTCGCGGACTTCCATATGATTTTCCTTGTTTTGTGATATTTTCAGCAGCCTAAATCTCTAATCTTTGATTTCTTCATGTTAACGCGCTTAGATGTTAATGTATGAAATTCTTTCCAATAGCGATATGATTGAAAAAGGGCAGGAACGCGATCAAGAGATCCCACTAGCCTTATTAGCAGAGACTCCGAGGCAAACATCACCTACTACACTGAATAACGGGTTATCTCAGGATCCTCCACAACTTCAATTATTGGGACCTGTTATCCACTTGGTGAAATGGTTTGGAGAGTTGATTCGGCCTTCGATTCTGACTTCAGGTCCTCGTCGAAAACTAGGCCCGACCGCCTACCTCGATGGTCTGCGAGGTTGGGCTGCATTCATGGTTTACTGGCAACATCATCAAGTATGGGCTCGGGTCGGTATTTCAGCTGAACATATATTTGAAAATGCATGGGGCTGGGATGGCAGATATCGTTTTTGTGCCTTTCCTTTCATTCGTAGCTTCTTCACTGGTGGTCATTGTGCTGTAGCTGTGTTTTTCGTCATATCAGGTCGAGTGCTAACTGCCAAGCCACTTTACCTCCTCCACATCGGAGAATACATGAAATTTGGTGAGAACATCTCATCAGCATTCTTCCGCAGGTGGCTTCGGCTATACTACCCCTGTATCTGTACAACATTCTTGTACATGACAATGTGGCACTTATTCGACATTTGGACCGCCTACCCGAAACATCAATCCACATGGCTGGACGAGTTGTGGAACTGGTATCTCGAATTAAAGGGATTTAGCTTTGTTTTTCGTTTAAATGGTCCAAACGCACCACCGTGGCTCACATATAATTTCCATTTATGGTCTATACCTGTTGAATTTCGCGGATCCATTCTAGTCTATACATCGATGCTAGCATTTTCTAAATGTTCACGGAATGCGAGATTGTTACTTTATCTAGTCCTGATTTTCTATTTTATTTACATTGTTGATACGGCTCACTACGCTATGTTCACTGTTGGGATGCTTTATTCAGATTTAGATTTGCTGGAGAGCGCAGAAAATCTTCCGCAAATATTTTACAAAATTAAGAAATATCTGGGCCAATATCAAATAATATTTTGGCATGTCCTTTTTGGTATTGGAATGTATCTAGGCGGTGTTCCCTCTCTACACAATGACATTCCATCTTTGAGAAGATCACCTGGATGGTATTATCTATCTTTCCTGACTCCTCAGCTAACCCTTGACTACAAATGGTTCTACCTCTTTTTTGCCTCGGCTATAATTGTTGCTTCTGTGCCTCGACTATTGTGGCTCAAAGCTTTCTTTGAGTCAAGATTCTGTCAATATCTCGGCCGCATTTCATTCGCTCTTTATCTAGTTCATGGGCCAGTACTATGGACGCTCAGTGATCGTATATATTTGGCCGTTGGCTGGACCCGGACAGAAAATATTGAAGGACTTAAGGGCTGGCTGAATCTCTATCCAATCTCATCAGCTGGTCCGTTGGGCATGGAGTTAAGATTTATAATACCTCATATGATTATTTTACCTGTCACATTCTGGCTCTCTGAAATAACAACCAAACTCTTTGATGAGCCGAGTGTCAGGATTGCTCAATGGTTATACCGAAAAACTTTGCCATAATAGATTATTTAAGCTTTTCTATGGATTATCAATTAATTTATTGAGTACAATATGATAGCTCGTCTGGCTTAAAAGTATTAGAATATAAGTCATTGTGCAGGTATTATTTGCACAAAACATAAAAATTCACATCTAACCCAACAAGGCTAAGATAATACTATACAGAGAAGCTTGATTGCCAATCAAGGCTTACATAATACACAGTCACGTGGTTTGATGACATAAGCAAGTATAATTAATTACCGTAGTTCGCTAGTGAGTGTTACAGCCCCAACCAAAATCCACCTATTCTTACTCTTAATTCAGTTATTACACAACAACCAATTAAAGTACAAGACTCCTGATTACATTAGGTACCTTACTGACGCTCTAGGCATGTACGAGCAGTATGTTTTAAGCTTCTACATACACTATACATCCGTGGCGCGCGTAAGGATACTGCAACGTTAGAACTCTCCATAACAATTATTTCATCTTTAACTCTATTTCCACTTCCTCTTTGAACATTCGCAACACTTAAAACACCTCCAATACGAATATTCGACTTCCGCTATTGTCGCGTTTTAATTACTTGTTCGTTTGCAACTCGTAACTCCTTGTTATCTATAAGAAGCGCAACCTGATTCATCGCTAAAGCGCAAGCTTTAATAAGAGAGATAATAGTTCCATATTTTGGACTAGGAGGTTTTTGCGTACGATAACGAATTGGACTTTCAACTAATCTTGTTTGGTTCTCTAACTCAATTATGTTACGCGGTGTTTCGGGTGTCCAAGTTGTCTTATCAACTGTTGTAGTTAGTATGGTTTCAAGAAGAGGAGGGCTAGGAGTTCGAATTTGAACTTGTAACTGATCTAGCATTTGCTCTGGATTAAATGATACAAGCCCGGCTGCTCTAAATCCGACTTGAACTGTACCTGCTCGATAAGTCGCTTCACGGGCCCTAAGTTAAGCTTTAAAAAACCATGCTTTTATATATAATTAATTCTCACCCGCATTTGTGCCTGAAAGTGTAACTAACCCATGCACACGCTTTAAAACTGCAAAACATGATGTTTAAAGGCTGTAACAAATTAAAAGAATGCGGAGGTATACATAACACAATTATATTGTTTTCGGAGCAATACTGGTCGAATTCGGCTGTAACGTGGCTGCCATGTCCATTGAGTAGTAAAAGAAGTCGATACGCTCCAGCTTGACGTCTTGCTATGTACGGCCCAAACAGTTTCTTTAACCAAACAAGGCCCAATTTGTACGTAGTCCATCCATCATCATTAACTCCAATTAGCCAGTCGGGTGGTAGATACGCATACCAGTTCTCTTATAACACACGATCTTTGAAAATAACTAACGGCGGGAGGAGGTGGCCTGTAGCTTGTACGGACTCAATAACTGTAACCCACTCACGATTCACGGACTGTGTAGAATCCCTACGAGCATTTTCTGCAGCCGTAACAACTTTGACTTTAGGCATAACCTCCACTTGAAACCCATTCTCGTCAAAGTTGTAGATGTCTTCCTCCGCAATCCCAAACTTTGTAATTTTATTCCGCACAAGCCGAAACCACGCTCGTATTTCTTCAGGATCTTCGCATTTAGTCCGCCGGTAGTCGTATTCACGGTTGTATCGTGATTGGAGCTCAGGATGTCATTTTATGAAGCGGTATACCCAATTGACACCCAGATTAGGTGGCGCGCCAGTCGCACTTCGTACGCCTTCCGCAAGTAGTATCTCGGCCTTTTCACGAACTAAAGCTTATGTAGGGGGTGTACCACGCGTATCCATAGATAAATTCCATTGAGTAAGCGTAGTTTTTTTTGGTTTGAGTAAGTTGAAGGTTTACAGATTTTAGGTGATGCTGTAACACTTACTAATATGTAACACTCACTAGTGAACTGGGTCATAGGTGATATTATGATATAAGAGATTGAGTGCTCTTATGATGATATAATAAAAAATACGTGATGACTATGACATAAGCAACTACATGTCCTTAAGAGGGTAAATTAGCAAGCCTCAATAACATGATTACATAATCACAAATCACATGATCAAGATGACATAAAATTTATCGCGTGATGCTATTACCAAAAATAAATGACAAGCGATATAACGCCTCAATTATAGGTCACGTGATATTTACATAACACATACTGTCACGATTCAATCGCACTGGTGAATACAGGCAACGACAATATCTAACTGACAGTTTCTACTCTTTTCCAAGACGGTACATAAATTGTACGTTGGTTTTTAATGAGGAAAACTTGATCTGGGATTTATATCAGCAATTAATTAATTTACTATTTATTATTTCATTTTCCATATTATTTTACTAGTTTTTGGCCAACTGTCGGAACCGAAAGCTTGTGCGAGGGACGGGCTTTTTTAAAAAAGGTTTTCTTTATGAAAAACAGTTGATGTGGTGATGAGATATGAGGGTTTGAAGCAGCGATGTGGTGAGTATGATGGGCTGATTGTGAGAAACATTAACCAGAAACCAGATTTATTGTTTTAGCGCCAGATCTGCATTCACTAGCACCACTAGCTCCATTTGGTACCAGGCTTATTGATTTCATAAAAGTATTTGCTACCGCACGATTCAGTCATACACCCCAGCCTTATCTTCCCCTTTCTCATCCCTTATCTTTTGCTATTCGTACTATTAATCTCTAATCAACACTCGCAGAATTATGTACTTAATTTTTTTTACCACTTAGCTACTTTAATTAATTGAATAGTAATTAAAAGACAGTTATGTAGTTTGGTAACTTAAATTAAATTTAAACTATATTTGGAAAATTTCCCGACATGTTGCCTAGCTTGCAGTAAATCTTGACAATCCTTATACAGCCAGAAAGTTACTTGTTTCGCTGAAAAATTCCCTATGGAACTCTTTCCAGGTCCCTTCTCTGGTAATACCTAATAGAATTAAAATAAATTCATTGAAATCATAATTTTTACATTACATTTAGTTGAATTAATACCGTTGTTTTTCTGCTCAAGAGGTTCCCTAACTCTTAGTCCGACTTAACACAGATTCTGAGTCAATCATATCGTCAGGATCGAGGTTACGAATTTGCTCCACCATCCGTTCAGCATCGGTCGGACTTAGCTTGGGTAGCTCACTACGACAAGTCTCTTCTGTTGGCTGGATGAAATCCTCTTCAAATATTTGGTGGTGATCTTTGGTATTATAAAATATTTCATATCAATAAATTCTTTTCACAAGAAACATGTGCTTACAAACGATGAGAGTCAAAACCATGTACGGACAAGACCGTCTGAATACTCGATCCATCTCATCCAAAGAAATACAATAGCTCTTACCTTCATTCTCAAAGGACCTCATAGAAATCTCCATTCCAATATTATCAAAGTCATCGCCTAGGTCACTAATTCGAGGCTTTTCAGAGCTACTTAACATCTCATGACCAACTTCAAACAGAATTCCCACAACTTTATCGAACTGGATCTACTCAGCACGAATTAACCTCCGCTTATCAAGACTTGACAAAATACGCCCAACCCTAACATAAATATCATGCAAAGCGTTGGTCTGGAGCGTATAAACGAGGCTGCTGGTCTTTGCTTTTGGGTACCGCCAAGATGAAGCCTCTTGAGCACTGAATGCCAGGATTCGACATAGTTTGTCGTATTTATCTTTAACATTCCCTTTTTCGTGTATTAATTAAGAATTAAAATTATGCACTTGGGCTATTACTCACTCTATGATTAATTAACCACCATTTTTCACGTTTACACATCCACTGGGTGTGGAGGTATTTCATCCGTTGCAGATGATCTGAATACTTCAGCTTATATGCATTCCAAACACTCTCAAACCTTCCATCATCCATTGTCCGAATTATTACCGAGAAGTCCCTAATGACCGACTTCTTCATATCTTTGAAGTCAATTGCTGGAGAATTTCTGGCGAGAAATCGAGGACAGATCTTTTTCTGGACCTGTAGTCGTATGGTCCTGATCATGTGCCAATGACAAAGGTAGACTCGGGACGTTGGAAAAACATTCTGTAGCGCTGAAATCTCAGTTTGTGGGCAGTCAATCAGAAATGAATTATTTCTTCTTAGTCTGACTGAATTTTTGAACCACAAAAGCCAGTCGACTAAGGATCTCGAAGACTATGAATTAGTAAACATAAAGGCTACCGGAACTCCACATTCGGCCTCATCTTGCCTAGCAACAAAAATGTACAGAAACGAAGGCCTTAGAGAATCTTTGATAGTGTAGCAAGTGTTGTGAGTTGATTCAAGGAGTAGAACTGACGAATATTTCCCAAAAGAGAAATTTGCCATTTATCACTGAATGCGAAAAAAATGTGTCCGAGCAACCATGGAGATTTCTTTGGAAGATTGAAATTCCACCTTTCTTGATAATATATCTCGGTGCTTCTCCAGGCTTGAGGAACAATGAGGGGCGGGTCGAGCCTCACAGATTTCCGAAGAAAGTTTATAAAAAGAAAATCAGTTGTTAAACCATGGAATCTTTTCGCATTTTCGAAGTGTTTAGTGGACTTTATAAGATCTCACTCACATACCGATTGGTCAATGAGAACTTACTGACCCATTACCTTTTGGATCCTATAAAATTTCCAAGATTCCTCACCAAGGCATTGATTGACTTGCTGAAATAAAGTGCTTGGATATTGGTTTTGCTCACTTAACCTGTTTACCTCAGGTAGTAATTCCTTATATTTTTCTATTAGAGTTCGCTGTTTGCCGATATTCTACTGGATCTCGATTTATGACAACATTCTGGAAAACTATCGTTAAAATTGTAAAGACATAAGATAAAGATGTATGATTGAGATTATATGGAAAATTGCTCTAGATTATTTGTCTTATCAAGACGAAAGAATATTTTTTTTAAAAAAAATCCGAAACTTATTTGCAATGGCTTGAGGAAAGCGTTATTTGTACTTATTTAATGTCTCTGTCTCATATGAAACAGACATGTATAAACTAGACTGGTAAAGTAGAGACATGATTCTAAATAATCTCGGTGTCTTAATTCTGAAGAAATATATCACTCAATTGAAGAAGCTCTTAAAATAAGCAGACCAATTTCCTCTACTATTTAAAGTTCTAAATGCCGGCGATTAATTGGATTTTATTTTTTCAAAAAAATATCGTGCAAAACGAACGAACTTCTGATAATTAACATCTATGATGCCATCACTAAAGAACTGGTTTTAATTTCTACAGTTAATAACTGCGTGCAGCTCGTATAGATTTTCATCCGACTCTATCAAATGCTCCGCTGGGCTTTATAACTTTCTGCCCTCACTCTTGTCTTTTTGTCATCCTCTTTATCACTTAAATTTTATCCTTGATGAGTCATAGACAAAAGACTCATTCATTCAACTGTCAATAAAGCTCTCCTTCGGGCTGTGCCGTCTTGGCATTTATGTGGTTAGTACAGTTAGCCACCCACGATATCGTATGATAGAAAGTATTAAAACTTATCTCAAGTTTTTTATTGCTTATTTTACGCCTCGCCGAACTTTCGAGAATTATAATTGGTTGTTGGCTGATTTTACCTTATGGATTCGTGAATTCAAGTTCAATATGACAAATTTGAGGTACACATGGACTGACTGACTGACTGACTGATTGACCTGACAATAGCCTTTTATTGACTGAAACGGTTTTTATTTTGAATTCAACTCCACCAATATATGTGGTCAAGTAGTACTGCTTATCATGTCTGATTATTTTTTACATTAGAGACTCTTGTTCAGTTTAGTTTTATTGTTTTTCACATTGTCACTACCTCTTTCGGTAGATTGGGATCAGGTAATTCACTCACTTAGGCGCGGAAAAAAACATCCCTTCTGTCTTTTCCAAGCTAATCTTGAACATGAATATTTCAATCATCTAAAAGTTCTTTTTCAATCTTAGGGATCCCCATCCTCAAGATCAAATATACGCGATTTTACCGCTCCTTTTCTTTTAGGTTGAAGAGATGGTAGCTTATTACCCATTAAACTCACTTTATGTCCTGAAAATTATTACAATATGAATGCTTCTATCAACCAAAAAGAATCATTAATAGACGTCATGAGAGAAGAATCAAAAAACACTAGTCACGAAGTGCTGATCAGTGAAGACCGACAAAATAGTGAGACAAACGATGAGTCCATTGACCACAATGAGACTATACAACTAAAGATAGAGCGAGTGAAAAGTAATGCAATAAATAACAGTTTCTCATTGAAAACTAATGCCTGCAACGTATCGCCTTCGGCTATCAAGAAATCATGGATTCATTATCTCAATCCTTTTAGTTGGGGATCTATTCCACCTGTACCAACAGAGAGAACTAAGTCAAAAGAATGCAGTGCTGGGTATTTAAGTCTATTATACTTCCAATGGATTACTCCCTTGATGAATGTAAGCGCTACTACCGATATCTCTTTCCAAGCCAAACACTGATAAATCCAGGTGGGCTATAAGAGGCAGCTGCAAGAATGTGATATTTGGACAATTAATCCAATATGGTCAACGGATACTGTTACTACAAAACTTCAGGCTAATTTCGAAAATCGTGTAACTCGAGGATATAAAAATGCCCTTTTGTTTGCATTATATGACACATTCAAAAAAGAATTTATCCTTGGAGGAATTTTTCAACTCTCAGCAAGTATTTTACAGGCATTAACCCCTTTCACCCTCAGGTACCTGATACAATACGCACAAGATGCTTTTGACACGCAGAATAAAAGTCCAGCATCACCTTCTATTGGAATCGGCCTTGCTTTTGTTTTTGGAATCACTTTGATGCAAATGCTTCAGAGTCTTCAAACGAATCACTTCATCTATCGTGGAATGACAGTCGGTGGTGGATCACGTGGTGCTTTGATGTCACTAATCTTCGATAAAGCGATGAAAATATCCAGTAGGGCAAAAGCTGGACACCGAGTTACAAGTAGTAAGATTGAGAATGATGAAGAATTTTGTGATGAAAATGATCAAAAGAAGAAATCAAAGCACAGATATTCTAATTATGATGAAAAATTTAAGAGTAGGGATAGCATTGGATGGAGCAACGGAAGAGTGATGAGTCTCATGTCTGTTGATTCGAACCGAGTGGATCAAGCTTCAACACTTTTTCATATGATCTGGACTGCACCCATATCTTGTATGCTTACTTTAGTTTTACTGTTCATCAACATGACCTATAGTGCTCTTACCGGCTTCGCATTGTTGGTTCTAGGATTACTGTTAGTAACGAAAACTATCAAGAGTTTATTTGCTCGAAGAAAGAGAATCAACAAAATTACGGATCAGAGGATAACCTTAACACAAGAAATTATGAATGCTGTGAAATTCGTCAAGCTCTATGGATGGGAAAGTGCCTTTTTGAATAAACTACAACTTGTTAGGGAGAGAGAGATTCATGCAATACAGATTTTAATGACCATCAGAAATGCTATGAACACAATTTCTATGACACTACCAATATTTGCATCGATGTTAACTTTTACAACATATTCCCTTACAAACCATCCACTAGAACCGGCAAGAGTATTCTCATCGCTTGCTCTCTTTAATTCTCTCCGAATGCCCTTAAACTTACTTCCGCCAGTTGTAAGTCGAGCTACTGATGCCTTTTCTTCACTCATTCGGATTCAAGAGTATCTCTTAAGTGAAGAAACTCAGGAAATGGCACCCATAGATTTGAGGGCTGAGATGGCATTAGAGTTGAAGAATACAGAGTATACGTGGGAAATAAATGCAACCCAAGAGACTGTCCCACAGAAACCCAAGGTGATAGAGACAAAGGTAAGCAATGAAGCCAGTAAAATAGGTATCATAGCTCTCATTAATATAAAAAAAAGTCACAGGTATCTAGTGACTTCCCAAACAAAAAGCCATATCCATTCAAACTACTAGGTATCAACTTAACAATAGGACGAAACGAATTAGTTGCAGTCATTGGAGGAGTAGGTAGTGGAAAGACTTCGTTATTAGCAGCTATTGCAAGTGACATGAGGAAAACTAAAGGCGAATTTAAGTTAGGTGCTACTCGAGCATTCTGTCCACAGTCTGCCTGGATTCAGAATGCAACAATCAGAGATAACATTCTCTTTGGTAAAGAAATGCAAGAAGACTGGTATTTCATCCACAATAATTTCCAATTTATCTTTTCTGATCTCATACAGGTATCATCAAGTCATTAGTGCTTGTGCTCTCGGACCCGATTTGGAAATGCTGACTCTAGGTGACAATACTGAAATTGGTGAACGTGGAGTTACACTATCCGGTGGTCAGAAACAGAGGATAAATATTGCTAGAGCTATATATTTTGATGCTGATTTCATTCTAATGGATGATCCTTTATCTGCAGTTGATGCTCATGTTGGTCGACAAATCTTCGATAATGCCATTTTGAAGCTTCTAAAAACCAAGGCCAGAATTTTGGCGACTCACCAGTGCTGGGTTCTAAGTCACTGTGATCGGATTGTTTGGATGGAAGAAGGGCGAATTCGAACTGTTGATACTTTTGAAAATCTAATGAGACACGATACTGAGTTTCAGATATTGATGAAAAATACTGCTGTTGAAAATGGAACTTCGGACGTGGTGAAACATCAAAGAAAAATGGAAACTGTGTTTCAGTTGAAATTAAAGCCTGAAAATACTGCCGAACTGATGCAATCCGAGGAG